>JARFXV010002291.1:0-98074 GCA_031761425.1 Cosmopolites sordidus
CACCATCCTGTTCTCCATCCAGTTTACGGAATATTTCTTCAAGGCCAGCCGAGAAAAGAATAGGCGATATTGCGTCACCCTGCCGTACACCTCGTTCTATATTAATTCCCACTTCAAGATCATCAAGGTGAATTGTGGCTGTAGCTCCATCATATATCGATTCTAATAGGTTTATATAGGCTCTCTCCTCACCTTGGCTAAGCAGTGCATCCATTATCGCATTCTTTGAGATGGAATCAAATGCTTTTTCGTAGTCGATAAAAGCCAAGCACAGTGGCATGGTGTATTCGTTGTGCTTTTCTATGACCTGCTGTACAACCTGGATGTGATCCATTGTACTGAATCCACTTCTGAATCCTGTTTGTTCTCTTGGTTGTGCGTATATATATATATATATATATATATATATATATATATATATATATATATATATATATATATATATATATATATATATATATATATATATATATACATATATGTGATACATCTAAACAGCTACTCATAAAGTAGAAATTAACATATATGGAGCACTCTATGCCAAATCGACCACTTTTGAACCAGAACCATTTTTATTTGGCTATTGGGAATAATCATCACTATTAAAAAAATTCACAAAATGGCACGTATTTTTTTAATAATTCAATTTTTGAATAAACTTTTCAAAAAAATTACAAAAAAACAATTGAATTTTCTATAAAATTTTTGAATTTTTTAAAAAAATCATTACTTTTTAACAGTTCGGCATTTTCTTTTTTTTATTTTCTCAAAAAAATCTCCATTCATTCTACGTTTGATGCCGCATGTCGTATAGTGGACCAACTTTTCTTTCTATTTTTTTTATTGGAAAAATATCGATTTTTTAGCAATTTAACTTCGTTTTTATAATAAAATAATATAAAAAATAGACAGAAAAGTTGGCCCACGATAGGACTTGCGACATCAAATGTAGAATGAGTTTTTAGTAGTTTTTTACATTGGGAAAATAACAGAAAAAAATTAAAATTGCGAAAAAATCAAAAATTTTATAGAAAATGAATGAAATATTTTTTTTGTAATTTTTTGAAACGTTCATTCGAAAACGAATAATTAAAAAAATACGTCTTATTTAGTCAATTTTTGGAAGAGATAACAATTGGAAAAATAAAGGCCGGTTTCTGAAAAGTTTATATTTTTTTCCGATTGAGTTAAAACATTTGAAAAAATCATTCTTCTATACCATAACATAAAAATTTCAACCCAATAATATATATGTATATATATATATATATATATATATATATATATATATATATATATATATATATATATATATATATACATATATTATATATACATATATATATATATATATATATATATATATACAATCGGAAAAAAATATAAACTTTTCAGAAACCGCCCTTTATTTTTCCAATTGTTATCTCTTCCAAAAATTGACTAAATAAGACGTATTTTTTTAATTATTCGTTTTCGAATGAACGTTTCAAAAAATTACAAAAAAAATATTTCATTCATTTTCTATAAAATTTTTGAATTTTTCGCAATTTTAATTTTTTTCTGTTATTTTCCCAATGTAAAAAACTACTAAAAACTCATTTTACATTTGATGTCTCAAGTCCTATCGTGGGTCAACTTTTCTGTCTATTTTTTATATTATTTAATTATAAAAACGAAGTTAAATTGCTAAAAATGGATATTTTTCCAATAAAAAAAATAGAAAGAAAAGTTGGTCCACTATACGACATGCGGCATCAAACGTAGAATGAATGGAGATTTTTTTGGGAAAATAAAAAAAAGAAAATGCCGAACTGTTAAAAAGTAATGATTTTTTTAAAGAATTCAAAAATTTTATAGAAAATTCAAATGTTTTTTTTGTAATTTTTTTGAAAAGTTTTTTCAAAAATTGAATTATTAAAAAAATACGTGCCATTTTGTGAATTTTTTGAATAGTGATGATTATTCCCAATAGCTAAATCAAAATGGTTCTGGTTCAAAAGTGGTCGATTTGGCATAGAGTGCTCCATATATGTTAATTTCTACTTTATGAGTAGCTGTTTAGATGTATCACATATATGTATATATATATATATATATATATATATATATATATATATATATATATATATATATATATATATATATATATATATCTATATATATATATATATATATATATATATATATATATATATATATATATATATATATATATATATATATATATATACGCACAACCAAGAGAACAAACAGGATTCAGAAGTGGATTCAGTACAATGGATCACATCCAGGTTGTACAGCAGGTCATAGAAAGGCACAACGAATACACCATGCCACTGTGCTTGGCTTTTATCGACTACGAAAAAGCATTTGATTCCATCTCAAAGCATGCGATAATGGATGCACTGCTTAGCCAAGGTGAGGAGAGAGAGCCTATATAAACCTATTAGAATCGATATATGATGGAGCTACAGCCACAATTCACCTTGATGATCTTGAAGTGGGAATTAATATAGAACGAGGTGTACGGCAGGGTGACGCAATATCGCCTATTCTTTTCTCGGCTGGCCTTGAAGAAATATTCCGTAAACTGGATGGGGAACAGGATGGTGTAAAGATCAATGGTGCAAACTTAAACCATCTTAGATTTGCAGATGATATTATTATTTATATAATAATATTATTATTTATATATAAATATTTTTTTTGTAATTTTTTGAAACGTTCATTCGAAAAGGAATAATTAAAAAAATACGTCTTATTTAGTCAATTTTTGGAAGAGATAACAATTTGAAAAATAAAGGCCGGTTTCTGAAAAGTTTATATTTTTTTCCGATTGAGTTAAAACATTTGAAAAAATCATTCTTCTATACCATAACATAAAAATTTCAACCCAATAATATATATGAATATATATATATATATATATATATATATATATATATATATATATATATATATATATATATATATATATAAATATATATATATATATATATATATATATATATATATATATATATATATATATATATATATATATATATATATATATATATATATATATAAATATATATATATATATATATATATATATATATATATATATATATATATATATATATATATATATATATATATATATATATATGATATTTTTGATTTTGATACATTTTACTAATTTATTTTTATTTATTTAATATTATAACCTAACAATTTTCGATTTTTCACTTGTAGCTGTATTAGAAACTTAGAACCAAACATAACTGCCATAAATTTAAAATAATTATATATATATATATATATATATATATATATATATATATATATATATATATATATATATATATATATATATATATATATATTTATATATATACACACACAAGTATATTATTATATTAGCTTTTTCCCTTTCGTCAGACCAGGTTGTTCCAGTCTTCCCACATTTCCCTCTCTCGCCAACCTCCCACACGTTAACCTTGTGTCTGAAACAGCCTCTATCCTGAATTTCGCTTTGTGTAATGTTTGCTGATCTTAGGTCCTCTTTAATTGCAGCAAGCCATTATTTCTACTACAGGTCTACTCCTATTTTTATAAAATTCGACTATTAGTGTACTTAGCCTACTCGAATTCATCCGTTTTATGTGTCCGTAAAACTTAAGTCTTCTTTTTCTCATATCGCTATGTATATCTGTATATTGTTTGATTTCTTGGTTGCTCCGATGTCGGTATGTTGTGTTATTTGTTTGGGGCCTAAGATTTTTCTTATGATTGTTTATTCTTTCTTTTCAATCTCCTCGATGTCTCTCTTTCTATTCAAAATGAGCGTTTCTGGCCCCATATAGACATTCTGGCTTAATAACTATATATATATATATATATATATATATATATATATGTATGTATACTGTTACACTGTTACAAGCGCTAGAACGAGAAATGGCCCATTTTCACCTCATCACGGCGAAAAATGCCAGAATGAGCAAATTAAAAATTAAAAATATCCCCATTTGTTTTTTAATAGTCAGTGGATCGTCCATAAGGAATTTATGCCACAGGGCCAAGCTGTAAACCAGTTTTTTGACCGAGAAATTCTAAAAACCCGAACATCAAGAGCCCCCTGGGACATCTGCTTCATTCATTACGACAATGCCTTGCTACACAGCGATTTCAATTAACTAGATTTTAGGCAAGTAAAAACATCACGGTTGCTACGCACTCCCTTATTCAACAGGTGTGAGTCCTTGTGAGATCTTCCTTTCCCTAAAATTGAAAATTCATCTAAAAGTGTGCCATTTAGAGAAAATGCTGGAAAATATTGAAAAGACCGTGACCGACAAGAAAAATCCGGTTCACGAAAGGAATTCCTACGAACCACTAAGTGAATTTTGGGAGTTCAAACTCAGACTGAAGACGCATCAGATATTGGGCGGTCTCCCCTCCGAAACTAACAGTTTTGCCAGATTGAACGCTACGCCACCAGATTCATTACCTTATTTCGTACATTGTACACTTTGTACATCGTAAATAACATAATTATTTGAAAATTTGGATACCTAAAACAATAATTTGATTACTAATAAATCATACTAAAAATCACCAAGCTATTAAAATAACCAAAATTATTGTGCTTTGAAAAACTGAATCACTTCTTAATAAGTTAGGTTAATATAAAGTATCTCGATAATATTTACAAAGCAAATATTGAAATTTTAAACTGCGAACATTAGTTCTCAAACACCTAAAAGACTTTTAGATTGTAAACATTATCTCCGTCAATGTTGGACATTCATTTATTTTCAGTTTGTTTTTTGTAAAATATAAGTTTCTTTTTCCAATTTTAGCAGAGATATTTTGTTCATTGGATACGATTTCTTGAGTAATAAAAGCACAATTCTGTCTGATTTGGCTTTCTATGTCTTTTGGATATGTGTAAATCTAAAAATTGCAATGAAAATAAAGTGTTTCGCCATCATTTGGAATATTCAGCTATAGCCAATTTAAGATCTAGTAGCGATCAAGAAGTGCAAGTCATATTATATTAAATACATTTCCACAATCGCGTAGTATCAAAGTTGATACTATTGATAAGTTTTGGTATTGATTTTACCCACATCTTCTTATATAGTTCTATATTTATTCCCCCAATCCAAATTTTATCACTTTTCTTCAAACATTTTATCACGTCATTCCTGGTTTTTCTTGATCTTTCCTTAGTTGTATCCTGTTCCCTACTTTTTGATTTGCTTGTTTTCTGCCATCCTTATTACGCATCCAAGTCATTTTAGTTGATGTGTTTCAATATTTATAATTATTGGGTCACTTTAAGCTCTTCTCTCACTACTTTGTTTCGAATCCTGTCGATTCCTGTTATATTCTTGATACCCTTTAAATACGAGGACTGTATGATAAATACTTGGTTTATACCATTTAAATAGAACAACTTTTGTAATTTTACAACAATGTAATTGAATATCGAGCAGTGATTACATACTTATTTTTGAAAAAGAACAGAAATGCTGAGATTAAACCTGAGCTCAATGAAGTTTACGGGGACTCTGCACCCGCGTTATCAACCATAAATTATTGGACCACTAAATTCAAACGTGGCCGCACAATCATTTTTGATAAAGATCATCCAGGTCGTCCAAATGAGGATATCACTTCGGAAATGGTTGAAAAAATCCGCGATATCAGGATACACGATCGGAGAGTGAGAGACCAGAGAACCAAGAACAGTCCAAACAATGGTTTTCCAAGACGAATTTGTGCCAAAGAAAAAATTTTTTTGGGTATTTTTAGAGGGGATACAAAAGATAGAATAACGTTGGTTTTAGTGTATCGAACTGAAAGGTGATTGAGTTGAAAAATAAAATAAATTTTACACATAAAAATGTTTTTTATTGCCAAGGCCAAGTACTTATCATACAAGTCTCGTATTTCATTTCAAGCGCTTGCCGTTTATTTTTCTGTTGATTATTAAATATTCAGTTTTCGTCTTTATTATTTAATGACTAATCTGGAATTTTTAGCACTAAATACCAAATCACTTTTCCAAACTTTTTGATGTGCGTTTCGCTAACTATCGCCTTAGCATCACGAGGAGATGATTTAATGTCTATTAAATCATCTAACCATGTTAGCACCATCAGGAGATTAATTTTCTCCTATTCCTCTATTCTTAATTGAGCTGTATCTCAAGCATGACACCTGCTTATTTGTAGCAGTTCCTTTATTTACTTTCTATTGCCTATTAACTTTTGAGTTCCATTGGAATATAACCATACACCCTTTAATACATATTACTTTCATTATATACTTTATATACAATATTTACTATATTCAAGTTTTATTAGTTCTTGTCTGGTATAAACTTTTTATGGGCTGCTAAATGGCCGTAGTTGCTAACTCGGTCCTAAATTGAAAAATTCAAATTCAAGTTCATCCGGATACGATTTAATCTCTGTTAAATTATCTATCCATGTTAGCATCACCAGGAGATAATTTAACATAGATTAAATCATCTCCTGATGATGCTAATATGGTTAACAAAAGGCGCATACTTTTTAAAAAATTGATTTAGTATTTTGTGGTAAATCTATTCGAGTTTAGTGTTGGATACAGAAAGTTTCAATAAAAGAATTGATATTGTTGTTATGAATGTATGAGTATTATAGTATTCTAGCACTCTCTGGTCTATTATAGCTCTCCGCGTATAAGCCACGAATCGTTGTGAAAAAATTGTAAACAGAGAATTTTTTCAACCCAATATCCGGATTATCTAGCAAGCGTCTACCGTTGGATGGAGCTAGGCGTTTTTAGATAAGACTCTGATTGTTCATATAGTCTAGAAATCTCTAATTCATATGAGTTAGCAAATAAAATTAAAAACTTCAAATTAACGAAACAAACAAAATTTATTTCCTTCAATGTTTTAAAACCTCATTTCAAATATCCCACTTCAACATACTATTCAATTAACTTCATACTGGTTAGATGAAAATATTACCAACGTAATAACACAAAAAGAAATACCGGCCCATTATCTACCATATCTGTTTTCAACACAATAATTTTCACTTTATTGAAATAATTAATAGTACTAATGAGGGTCTAATTATGGAAAATTCCGTTTGTCCATTACATGTGGAAATATTTATGGACAGATTAGAATCACAACTACAGATAAATAATTCAAATAATGATGTGTACCGGTTTAGATATGTTATATATCGGGTTAATGTAAATGTTTGTCCCTTTTTGGCGCTAGATGGTGTTGTGTCGCAAAACCGAAGTGTTATCTAGTTCATATAACAAATAAATGTAAGACATGTTTTATAAAGACGTTTATTAAAAAAGCACTTTAATGTAATTTCTGCCATTGTTTATTTTTAAGAAGTTTCTCGATGTCATCTTGGACGTACACAATACGAAGACTATTTTTAATTCTGGTCCTATTTTTTCATTTGACATGTTTTATTTGAGAAAATAACTGCTCATATCATAAGTATTCCAAATAGTGACATCATTTTATGAGCATGAGGTCGAATACTTGGAAATTTACTTATGTCAATATATTTGGAGTAAAAATTAAAAAATCCCAAGTTGTATTTTTCTTTTAATTCATTATTGCACTGGAGCTCTATAAGTTCCATTTGCAAAGTTCCTGAAACATCTTCAACAGATACACTAAAAGGTTGTAGCGTTCACAAATTCTTGATCGCTACTGGTAAGTTTATTTTGGGCGAATTGTAATTGAAAGAGTTCCTGTATTATTAGGACAAGGCCAAGACAGTCTAACTCCAAATCTCCAGGTGACCGGACGTTTTCGCGCCTTACCCTTCCGACAGAGGTACGTAGCTTTGCTGGTCAAGCCATTCTTAGGGTTATTTTTCTTGATATTCCTGTAGAGGGTTTTACGACCCAGCATCAGAGAATTCGGTCAACCAGAGATCAGGCCATTAAAAGACCACTTATTTTAGAGCCCGACTACTGCCGAAACTATACTCTTTTTGGAGCCACTTGGCACAATAACCGGTCAGTCAGGTTCCGCAGTCGTACTCAGGGTTTTTGAACGCCCAGTACGGGATAGGCAAGAAACAGTCAGGAAATAAGGCCATTCAAATACACTTTTATTATATTTTCAGTTCAGATCTCAGTTACCATTTTTCTACAAATATACTTTTTTTATATTTTCATATATAGATAAAGATCTCAGTTAACATTTTTTTAAATTACCTATTTGCCGTTTTGATCCTATTTGATTACCCTTAAGTTATATTTTCTTTTTAGTATTGTCGGAATAGAGTTAATAACCTCGAATTTATAAGTACAGGGACACTGCGACGAGCTGGTGCAGTTTAGTGCAATTTTCATTTTCCACGGTAAGGTTTAGCAAACCACCTTCCCTAAACCTTCCTGAGTCTCTTATTTTATAGTTTTATTTTTTCTGTATTTTAGTGTACTTTGTATCGTTTTTTTTAGTGTGGTTATGGGAATTAAAAGTATAAAATCAAGTAAATAGTTTTTTTTAAGAGAGACGCATTCCCGGTTCCATGGTCTTTTCTAATATCAGATATATTAACGAACTGGGTGGCGCCCTTTTGTCGCGCAGCTTCATCCTATCCAGGACCTTCTTCCCGATGCTCCCGGTGAACAGCTGCCGTCGCTGTGATCAATATTTTTGTTCAATGAAAAAATAAATGGTCACAAGGTATCGCGAACAAGTTTATTAAATTTTCATTTTCCCTGAAGTCCTGAAATCTCGAAGTAAATTCTTCCTATAAATTAGTTATTGTAGAATATTTATTTGTCAACCTCACTACAATTACAAGTTGACAAGTTCGGGAAGTGCGTGAAATCGGTTTTTTGAACCTACATTTTCCACAAATTGAATTCAGCTTCAAATGATTTTTTATTATCATTCAAGTTTTTTATAAAGTTTTCCTTGCCTTATAGCCACCCTTCAGCTCATTCAGATGCAAAGTCAGATCAGTCAGAAAACCAAAATCATTGAGTAATTTTTGGTCATCGAAGAGGTTTTCTCTTGCCAGCCAGAAAGGTTTTAATTGTCATCTTTGAGGTCGAACACTCGGTTCAACATTTTTACTAAGCGTGAGAAGTAAACAACATCCCCGCATCAATATCGGACAAGAAATTTAGGAATTCTCGGTGGTTGAGTCATCGAGACCTCATGAAATTTACCATCTTAATAATTTATTTCATAACAAGGTCAAAATTAATTTTTCCGCATAAATTTTGTTGATCTACAATACAATGATATTGCACTAAATTTAAGTCAGTCTGGCTTTTTTTTACTAAGGATGCAAATCCTTAATTTTTACCAACCATAGCTGGTGCCCTATTTGTTATTATGCCTGATAGTTTTGTAAGGTCCATATTGTATCGATTCAATACTATCATGACATATTTGAAAATCTCTGCTTCCTTTGTAGTTCCTATCATAGGAAAAAGGGCAGCCAATTCTTTTATAATTTCAAAATTATCATCGACGCCACGGATGAAAATTGGCAAATGGGCTGTATTTGTTATACCAGTACTTTCTTTAATCGCGACATATTAAAAAACAAATTTAAATGCCCGACTTTTAAGGGAATTTGCTATGTCTTCTGACAACTCTTCAATTCTTCTAGTAACTGTTACTCCTGATAGACTAATTTTAGAGAAAACGTATTTTTGCGATGGGCATAAAACTTCTATAGATGATTCCATGCATTCTTTTATAAATTCGCCAACCACAAAAGGCATTGACTTGGAAGCTGGTCTTTCCGATAGAACATAGCTCACCTAAAAAGTATTTTGTTTTCGCAATTACAAAATATGAGTTAACTTTGAACATAGCTTAAACTGTCCGCCCATTAATTTGATAAAATGGTTTACCTTTACACAAGCTTCGCTCTCTATATCTGGTCTCTGAAGTGTAAACTTTTGATGTTGTTTTAAACAAGGAATTTCAGCGAGTACTTGGGAAAAATGTATTGTTAGGTTGTGTTTTTTAAATTATGCTAATCATTAAAAATTAAAAAAAAACACAAACATATTCGACATATGTTTTTTTATTTCCGAAAAGGTAGGAATGTTTCACAGATGAAAATGAAAACATGTTCTGCATAGGGTGCGGATGCTGTTAACGATCTACGTGGTTCAGAATGTTTCTTGTTGAATAAATCGACTTGAAATAGTTTCTAAAGCCGATGCATGGGTGTCGCATGAGTCGAAAGTGAAAAATTAGATAGACCGGATTAGTTCTTGCGATTCTCTATTAAAACGCAATGAAATCGATTCGTTGGTTACAGAAGCGAATGGTTATAGGTGATGGGTTATTTATAATAACGTTAAGCGTAAGTGATTATGATGTTATCATTGACTTTTACTTGAAAACCAGACTATTAAGTCCAAGAAATGTTGTTCACCATTAATTAAATTAAAGCTACCAATCAACCAGAAACTACCTAAATTAGTTAACATTGCGTTCTGCTCGAAACAATATTAAACTAAACGTGTCTTTGGTCACCTGACACAAGCTTTTATAACTTGACTGAGAGTTTGGGTCCATCCATCGTATTCTCCCGACCTTGCGCCCTCCGACTACTATTTATTTAGATCGTTTTAACACAGGTTAAATGGTAACTTTACTTCCTTCAAGACTTGAAAAAATCAATCAATCCTAAGTTCTATCAGCATGGCCTTATGCAGCTAACAGAAAGATGGCGAAATAAGATCGACCAGAACGGCACATACTTAACTGAGTAAATGTAACTTTTTACGTTAATCTAATAATTATTTATTATAGGTTTAGAAAACACGATTTTTTCAGGTCATGCTAATTGCTTTCCTTTCCTTATAATGGGTTCTCTATGTACAGTAAATAGCAATGAACTCACCCGATGCACGTTTCGCTAACCAAGATAGTATCATCAGGAGAAGATTAAAAGTAAACTTAACCGATTCAGTTTATAATTTATACCTAAACATAGTCTGATAAAAAGTATTAAAATCGCTTAAGCGTACATTTCTCCGCGATTAAAATAAACTAAGTTAAAAAAGAAAAGTAAAGTAACTATTTAGACTTTTAGTTATTTCGATACTCATTTACGATTAAAATAAAAAATAACACAGGTCACGAAATTTAAACTTTTTTGAGGTAACATTGATGAAAATATGTGCACAAGAAGTATTTTTAGTCATAATCTGAAAATGATAAGCTAATTACTGTAACACGTACAGTTTTTTTGTTACAGGGGGTCGGTGGTGGAAAAAAAAAACGAGACGACATATTTTTACAATCTAGTTAAATCTATGCAAACACATGACTGAGGATTATGTGAATAAAAATATATTACATGACATGTCATACAGTGACAAAAACTTTCACTTTTTCCTCTTGTGTTCTGTAGCATCATCTCTTTTTAAAAACCAGCTGTAGTCGCCCAACATAGATGGGGTCCAGAATTCCTTGTATCATGCTTCCATCGTCCTGAAGTCCTGGTGAAAAAACCCCATGATATAAAGGAGAAGCAGGTACTTGAAAATTGGACGTGCTAGGCTATTTCTGCAAAAACGTGTTTTAATAACTATCTAACTTTTTTAATTGTTATTAAAGTTAAATTGTAAAAATGATTTGCTAAAGTAGGGTTATGATGTTTAATCGCAATCTGGCAACAGGGCAGCCGGAATTCTGATTACGTGCTTAATGACGTACAACGGTTTTAATTTTGCACAAGCTATAGGAATATATTTGGCCCGAACTGATAAATGTACATATAAACAACGTTTTCTTCTAACAAGAAGGTGCAACTTATCACACATCTCGGCATATAATCGATTTTTTGCAAGAAAAGTTTCCTGGACGCGATATTTCCCGAAATGGTAAAGTCAACCAGCCACCAAGATTATGCGATCTCTCGTCCTTCGTTTATTTATTTTGAAGTTATATTAAATCCCAAGTCTACAGAAATAAATTCCGAACAATTCCTGACTTTAAAAGAAACATATCACGCGATATATGTGAAAGAATAACCGAAAAATTGGGTCTCCAGAATGCATAGCACCAGACGAAGCCGAGTAGTAGTTATCATTGTGCCTCAATTTGAAGTTCTGACACTGGATAACCCTTTATATTTACAATATAATAAATAACTAAACAATAATCAATAGACACTCAATCGAATAACTCCAAACTCATTTTCAAACATTTCTAATGCAGCTCTCGCTAAATAAAACTTCCGAGAACCATTACTCGGTCAAATTATCGAGAAAACTGCAGGGATATAGTTTCGGATCAAATCTATATACCCTCTCAACCAATTGAAGAGTAGTTTCTTAGTCCCACGCGAGGTGTTCGTCGGCCCTAAGAAGCTTGTGGCCTTTGTAAAGGCCCTAAAACTTCTCGAGAACTAAATTACGCATTCAGGTCTTTTGGGCTCCTCGGTAAAGGAGGGTCGGCTACAAGAAAATCGTATTTTCGATACCGTGACACTTTGAAATCTTTATTCAGTAAATTGATTGATGTCTTTCTCGCCACAATTACTATAACGTCAATGTGGTATAAAACATGAGACAAATGACGTTCTATTACTTATAGCTATTGATGAAAGAGTTATTGTTATATTTAAACCCACAGGATATATACCAGGCGTTTGAATGAGTTGAAATAAAATCGAATTATTGGACTGCAAAAGTTCCTTCCGTTTTTGGCGCTCCCTTCTTGACTTTTTCTCCAGATCTTTTTCTGCGTTCCTTTTCAAAAAGGTTTTCAGGTCATCTCGTGGGGTAGTGCACTGGCTGCTACCCTGATATATTTGTTTTCAGTTTTCAGTTTTCAGTTTTCGATTGTAAATGTGCTCAGAAAAACTTAGTTATTACAAACACTTTAACAACATTTTGGAGACACATGAGATGCTGATATTGCTTTAAAAAAAATATTATCACGTCATCATAGAAGTAAAAAATCAGACAATTTTTAAATGACGTATTGTTTTTTTCTGGTAGAAAATGGATTTATTTTCAACGTAGTTTCCCTTTAGTTCGACGCACCTCACCCCAAGATTATCCAACCTTGTTATGTCTACCAAAAAGTAAAACTTGTCAATGTTTCGAGGTGGCGCTGTTAAATAACGAGACTGACGTTGCTAAAGAAGTACGCGTGTGCCAGACGCCAGCGACTAACTTGGAAAAGCTTCTACTGAAACTTATAATTTATTGAAAGAAGTCAGAAGAAGGAAATTAATATTTATCGCGTGCACGTATTTTTGAGTATTTTAAACGTTTTCAAGATGACCAAGAAGATGTTGAAGATGATCCACAGCCAGTTCGCCCTTCCACATCAAAAACGGATGACAATTTCGGTATATCTGTATGATAATAATCGGTAATTTGGTTCGATCTGGGCGTTGGTAAAATATTCGTGCGCTTGCTGAAACTATAGGAATTGCCAAAGAATGCGAACCGCGAATTTTACATAACAATTTTAACATGCAAAAAGTGTGTACCAAAATGAAAAACAAGAAGCTCGCAAAAATGTTTGTACTGACACTTTGACTGTCATTGAAAGTGACCCAAACTTATTGGAAAGAATAATAACATGTGACGAATCGTGGTTTTTTACTTATGACTCTGAAATGAAGCGCCAATCTTTGCATTGGAAACCGAGAATTTCACCGAGAGCCAAAAAAGCTCGAATGAGCAAATCAAAATTCAAAGCAATAATAATTGTTTTGTCGATATTCATGGGATTGTGCACGTCCACTGTGTTCCTGAAGTCAAACTATAAACTCCCTTCACGTTCTTGCTGAACTACGTGAAAGAATAACAAAAAATCGACCCGAATTATGGAAAGACAAGTCATGGCTATAAGACTACCAAGACAATGCGCCGACTCATTCCGCATTGTCTGTCAAGAGGTTTCTAGCCAAGTACAACATCCCACTGTTAGACCATCCGCCTTATTCGCCGAATCTTGCACCGTGCGACTTCTATCTGTTTCCGAAGGTGAAATCTGCATTAAAAAGAACAATATTTGAGTCCGTTGAAGCTGTGGAAGAGAAAGCGGCACGCGTTCTGAATGAGCTGACAGAAGAAGACTTCTAGCACTGTTTCGAATAATGAATGAATAATTCGAATAAGATTAGAGAAGGATAGAAGAGGGGTGAATATTGAAGTTGATAATAAGTAAATATGATTGAAATCAAAATAAAAATGATTTACAGCGTCAGTCTCGTTATTTAATATTCACGCCTCGTATCTTCATTTCATGTGAATTTCTTTCCATCCAACTAAGAGAAGAATCTCGAAGGAGCGCAGTCCGGCGAATAGGATAGATGCGGTATCGATTCATTTACTGTTGCAACGGGGGACGAATACATTATCGTAATGAAACAGCAATACAAGACTTTTTTTATAAACTCTTTGTGAAAGTTGACCCAAAATGAAGCATACTTTTCTGATGTAATTGCCTTTCCCTTTTTCAAATAGTCGATGAAGAAAATGCCCTGGGAATCCCAGCATACAGCGATGACCACTTCGCCTTCTGTTTTAACTTTTTTTCATTTCTGGCCATTACTGATAAATTCAAGTTTTATTAACACCCAGGAAGCTCGCAGAAGCTCTTTGAGATTATGCTTATGCATATCTAGACACGGTTGTGAAGAGGTCACTTAGTTCCATTTTTGATCCGCTGTGAGCAACAACGGCACCCATCGCTGCTTATTCGTGCACGAATATTTTTATAAGGTATTTATCATTCGATTCGTATAAGATGTATATTATCTAAGTCATCTCTTCAATCAATCAATGCGCCATCACGATATCGTGGATTAAGTCACTCGTGCTGGTTTGACCACATCGAAACTTATTAAACCAATTATGAACCATAAAATGCAAAGAACTTTTCTGAATTTGAAAAATACTTTTCAAATTATGGTTTCTCTACGTAAAAAGCGTTGTTTAGTCAACCCAAGAAATTCGTTTTTTTTAAACTAGCAAAAATTTCGAACTTATCTGCTTTTGAAGACTGTCAAAGCAAAACTAAATGTCATGTCGGCCTGAAATTTATACAGCGTTTCTGTAGGGTGATTTTTCTAGTGCGTCCGAACTTTAAATTCAAATAAAACAACAAATAAGTGTTGCCTTGAAACTATTTATTTTATGTGAAATAACAGTCAATAACATTAATGTTTGAACACATTTTCGGACAAATGTCTGGATCGGAAGTTATTTATTACTCGATCTGATAGATCAAGACAAACTACAAGCATAAGACAAATGTCTAGACTCAATTAAATTATATGTAAAAAAAAACAATGGCAGTTTTTTTTTGATAAAAATTAACACCACGATAAGTTCTACGATATGAATATATTTTTGCCGATTTGCAGCAGTCTGTCAGAAATAAAGAAATTCGAAAATTAAAATAACAAACAGTCGACTAATTAGAGAAAATTTAACAAGCATCTGCTTTGTTTGACTCGAAATTCAACAATGAGTCCTTTGATAAAACAAAAATAAAATATAAAGCATTCTAAATACTAAACGGAATCAAAAAAATAACAGGTGTATATTCAGAATAAACAGTGTAAAGTCTTAGTATTATTTTCAATCATAAATATCATTTAAAATCCTGAAACAAATAATATTTAGTTTATTAGTATTTAGTATTTTATTCATCATTTTCAACATGAGATTTATTTTTTTTATATCAATTTAAATAATTTTCAAGAATAACAAGAAAGAAATGCTTTCTTTGGATATCGTGTTAAAAATGAGCACATCAAATTGTTTTTTTCGATTACCGTGGTATTGTCCACAAAGAATTTCTTCCTGATCAAACCGGAAGGGGAGAAGGGGGTCAATTGAACCAAAATTACTTTCATGATTTGTTTAATTGAATTAAAAAAAATAATAACTTGTCTTTAGATAATATATTAGTTTGATATTCGCTTTTTCATTTCCGATAGGTAAATTAGTCAACAAATGATTATAATAGAAAAATATATATAATTGTACAACCGCATCAAGTGGTTCAACCGAATCCAGCGCAGGGAGAAATGAACCATTAGTTGGGGGGTCAATTGAACCAAAAGATAGATATCTTCGGATGTATTTTCATATCTTTACACCAATCACTACCAGCATGTTTATTATTTATTATCCCATAATGATTGATACTTCATATTACATTCAAATGCAAATTAATACGCCAATTTTCTTAAATCAATCGTTGTTAATCCATAATATAATTTAGCAGATATTAAGCAGCGGTCGACTAATAAACGTTCCTGTTCAACCGTGAAGACCTTGTTGTGAGGATAGTACCCAGGAACCAAATTTTCACCTTTCTTAAATTTTATAAGATATAGTCGCAATGTTATGTAAGAAAGATGAAATAATTTAGCAACATTTCTTATTGTCTCTTTAGATTCCAAAATTCGTTTACATGGCGTTTCCAAGATTTCAGTGGATACTTCACCACGGCTAGTTTTCCTGACACCTTTACGGGGCATTTTAATATCTATAAAAAATAAATTTTAATTTAATTAGAATATTTATACGATACTAAAATTAGCAGACGTCATCAATTTGTTAGGTTATAACCTCAACTTGGCAAAAATGATTTTATGTGAACAAACTAATTAACTATTAACTGTTCTTTTTGAATAATAATAATAATTCGATATTTCTTTACTTACCACAATTATTGACAATCTTTAATGAATAATAAATTATTCACTATAAAATATCACAATAACAAGTGCTACATTGTTTAGCTTTATAATTAGTTTTCGTGTGAGGTCGAGATACGCCCGCAAGTCTGATGCTCTCGATGGTTCAACCGCCCCTACTATTGATAATTCAATTGACCTCATCTGATTTTATTCCGGTACAGAATTATTACAAAATTATTTCGCTATAGATCACGTTAGCAGTTATAAAATGTAGAGATATGGAGACATTACAAATAAAATTTTATGATTATATTTAAAAATTGAAACATTATAAAACATTTAGTCGAGAGCTAAAAAAAAGTTTACATGCTCATAAACACAAAAATGTTGATTTTTCAAAATAAAATCATATACACTGATATGATCTGTGTATATGATAAAATCATATACACAGATACACTGATGAATAGAACATAATTCTAAGAGAACGTTTCATTTTTAATTTTTATCGAATTTTAAAATCGACTGGTTCGATTGACCCTCCTCTCTCCTACTATTGAAATATTGTTTATATCAATTTAAACAATCTTGAAGAATAGTTTAGGCTTATCTCGTATGTCTTTTGAACTGCTTCTAAAAATCAAATGCTTTCTTTGGATGATGACATTCTGAAATCCATAATTATTGATGATGGAATAAATATCTATGACCCAGAAACAGCTCGATAATCAAGCAAATATCATGCTATAGATGAGTGCAATAAAATATTAATTATTTTCTTTAATTACCGTGGTATTGTCCACAAAGAATTTTGTGTCATTTGCATGAGTCCATTCGAAGAGTCGTCCAGATTTATGACAAAACAATTCATGGTTTTTGCTTCATGATAATGCACCATCGCAATCATTATTTGTCAATTTTTGGCTATACATCAAACAAATACCGTTCCACAAGCACTATATACACCAGAAATGGGACCGTGTGATTTTTTGTTGCTTTTTCAGATTGAAAAAAACACTTCATGAGCGTAGTTTTAAGTTCACAGAAGCTATTTAAAAGAGTTCGCTGGCCGATTTGAAGGAAATACCGTAAATCGAGTATAAAAACTGTTTCGAAGACAGGAAAAAACGTTGGGACAAGTATATTACAGTGATAGAGGACTACTTTGAAAATAAGAATATAAATTTGAATGAACAAAGAGATACTTTGTGTATTTTATTTAAAAAGTCAAGTAATATTTGGATTTAACTTTTGTTAAAAAAACAAAGCAGAAGAAAATTAATTAATTCCGGATATCCAACCGAGAATGAACTGTCCTGGGAGTATAACAATTTAATTAATGCTTCGTGCTACTATGCACGTCATAGCTGTTACACCGTCGTATAATGTAGTAAATCAGATGTGTATTAAGAGTGATTGTCATGCCTCTAATAGAACATGAGTTGATATGTTGAGAGGTCCATAAATCTGAAAGATGTACATGGTTACACAATTAAGACGAAACATAAGCGTATGAGCCGGAGTGGTGTTTAATTAATGTAATCATTTGTTTCAGGTTCTGATCTAAACGTACCATTAATGCTCTATATTCTGTTAGTTTTAATTGTCTTATTTTTACATATTTAATAGCGTTGTCCATTACTTCGTAATACTACAGAGCCTTCGTTTAATTCTGCACCATAACCCGCAGGACTACTTTATATTTAGGAAATTTAATTTTTTTATGTTGAATTATTGAAAGGTGGCATCATATGTCATCAAATAGATTTAAAAAAAATTCCCTAGATCTGTATGAAATTTGTTCGACGTGTTTTTCGTTTTATTTATTACGCCTGAACAACAAAAAATATTTCAAAGTACCTCTTGAACACATTTGAATATTTAAACTATATAGATTTCGTTGTTTGAATTTATTCAACAATATTTTCCATAAAAATCTTTTGAAAACAATCTAAAATCTTTCCAAATATTTGTGAATTGGAGAAGGAAATAAAGAAGAAATTTTATCACCCATTAAATATCGTACTTATTTGTCTAATTTTCATTATGTATTATTAACATTATATATATATATATATATATATATATATATATATATATATATATATATATATATATATATATATATATATATATATATATATATATATATATATATATATATATATATTATATGTTTGAAAAATCGTGAAGTGGGCTCGTGGAGAAAAATATTAAAAGACAAAAAAATTTCACGCGTGATTAGCTGTCACCCACCCGCTTCACAGGGTATAAATTAAACTTTAATAATAATTGATTATCTGCTATTTGACAATTTTTTAAATAAATTTCACGAAGATAAAATTACGACGCAATCACAGCAATACAATCCCTGATTTCAAATTTGGAAATATATTTATCTTTTACGCCCCAGCCTCCCCCTTAAGAGTTGATTTTTATGAACCCTCATCCTTAGCGAATATCTAAGACGCATGAAGAATATTTCTGCCAAATTTCAAGTCTAAAGACTTAAATTTCAAAAACGGGCGTATATGTATCTTTTACGCCCCCGCAAACCCCTTTAATAATTAGGAGTTCATTTTCATGAACCCTCCTCCTTAGCAAACATCTACAACGCATGAAGTACATTCCTTCCAAATTTCAAGTCTGTTGGACTTAAATTTCAAAAACGGACATATGTTTATCTTTTACGCCCCCCACAAGCCCCCATAGGAGTTAATTTTTATGAACCCTCCTCCTTAGCGAACATCTACGATGCATGAGGAACATTCCTGTTAAATTTGAAGTTTGTAGGTCAGCTACACCTACAAATCTATCTATATAAATAATAATTAAATGCTGTTCGTTGGTAAGCGCATCACTTGAGAATGGCTTGATCGATAATGTGAATGTATCTACCTTTGAGAAATACTGGAAATCTGTCTGGAAAAGATCTGATGGTTATGAAAAAATGGCCCCGTGGGTTGCAACAATTCGAAAACAGACTGATGCACTTCCACAAATGGAATTCAACGGTCTTCAAGCGATTGACATCTGCACTGCCATCAAGAAAACTCAAAACTGGAAGACACCTGGGCCAGATGGATTACACAACTTCTGGATCAAAAACTTCACAGCTGTTTACCAGGTACTTGCTGATGCATTTAAAGAAATAATGGTGAATCCTGATACTTTCCCCGACTTTCTGATGGAGGGAAATACATATAAGTTATATAAAAAGGGCGATGCTAACCAACCCAGTAACTATAGACCGACAACATGTTTATCCGTGTTGCATAAATTATTCACAGCCCTGCTCAATGAAAAAATTTACCAACATTGTGACTATAATAACATATTAGAAGATGAGCAGAAAGGGTGTATTAGGGCAAGTATGGGATGCAAGAAGCAACTGACGATTGATGCTGTAGTTCTTGCGCAAGCCCGGACAAAAAAGCGCAATTTGAATATGTGCTAAATAGATTACAAGAAGGCTTTCGATAGTGTCCCACATGACTGGTTATTAGAAGTTTTGAACATCTACAAAATTTGTCCGCAGATTACAAACTCTTTAAGGTATCTCATGAGTAAATGGAAGACTAATTTATTTGTCCATCAACAGTACATTGGAACAACAAATATCGAGAGAGGAATATTTCAGGGAGATTCATTTTCCCCTGTTTGGTTTTGTCTAGCGTTGAATCCGATGTCCACATTACTTAGCAATAGCAATATTGGCTACAAACTTGACATGAGAAATTCCAGGAAACTATCTCATTTGCTATACATGGACGACTTAAAACTCTATAGAGAAGCAAGAGAGAAACTAAATTCATTAATAAAAACAGTCAAAATATTCAGTAAGGATATCAAAATGTCATTCGGACTCGAGAAATGCTCCACTATCAGCATACAAAAGGGAATAATAAAAGAACGACATTCAACAGTCTGCGGTATACAAGAACTAGCATCAGAAGACTCATACAAATATTTAGGAATGCTTCAAAATCATAAATTTTATCATAGCCTATTAAAGAAGAATTTTTCCACTTTGTACCAAAAACGACTTACAAAACTCTTAAACACCAAACTGAACGGTGGAAACCTCATTAAAGCGATCAATGGCTGGGCGGTACCAACTCTGACATATTCTTTTGGCATTGTAAAATGGTCTGAAGCAGATATTGATGAACTGGATAGATTGACACGAAGAACATTGACAAAGTTCCGATGTTTACATCCCAATTCGTCCACAAAAAGGTTATATATTCCAAGAAAGTTGGGAGGCAGAGGGCTTGTGAATGTCAAGAATCTTTGTCTCAATCAGGAGAATAGGATGAGAGAGCGCTTCATTAGTTCACATAGCACACTAATGAAACTGGTTGTTAAGAAGGACCAGGGTTTCACCCCACTGAGTCTGAATAAACAAAATCGTGTTGATAGTAGAACAGCACTGAAGGATATCGTTCAAGAATGGAAACAACAGACATTACATGGGAGATTTCCTAAATCACTTCAGGATGACTCCATTGACAAATATATGTCTCTATACTGGCTTACCGATGGACTATTATATCCAGAAACAGAAGGCTTCGCGACAGCTATTCAAGATAAGGTAGTAAGGACAAAAAATTATGAAAGACATATTCTACACATGGATGTTGTCGACAAGTGCAGGAAGTGTGGTGGTGTAGAAGAAACAATTGAACACCTTGTTGGAGGGTGTTCCTTGCCCCTAATGCTTACCTAGGCAGGCATAATCAGCTGGCGAAAATTTTACACCAGCAAATCGCTTTAAAGCACTCGCTATTTGATAAGATGCCTCCACCATATTACAAGTACACGCCTTCCCCCGTACTTGAGTCAGCCGATACAATTCTTTACTGGGATAGACCAATTACAACAGATCGGACGGTTGACTATAATAGGCCGGATATTGTTCTAATTAACAAAAAGCAGAGGAGAGCTTTCATAATTGACATTGCGATACCACTCTCTCATAACATCAGAAAAACTGAAATGGAAAAGGTCACCAAGTACGAAAATCTTGCAATTGATCTGAAAAATCAATGGAAACTCCAGAAAGTGGAGGTGATACCTTTTGTTATATCCGCCGAAGGCCTAGCAAGCAAAACCTTTTCCAAAAATCTGGAAATTCTTGGTGTTTCAAAATCGATTACCACAGTAGGACAACGAGCAGTTCTCTTACAAACTTGCCACATTGTTCCTAAGGTACTAAGCTGAATGGGAGGAGCTGAACTGCTTTCTTATAATGGTATTGTAAACCCGACCAGCCTAGGCTGAGAAGATCGATGAATCATGTTTGTGATAATAATAATAATAATAATAATAATAATAATAATAAGGTGTGTACGTCTGCCACCTCCACGTGGGACACCCTGGGCAACGAATGAGTAATCCAGTCATTCGGCTAACGGCAGCACACACCTTCTTAGAGGTCAGCACCCTCTAAGAAGTGACAAAGCAGTTTTCGACAGATACATGCAAGCCTCGGATGCATCGGTGAGTAGGGCTGTAACCGATGCGGGACCCCAGCTCATAAACGATCTAGCAATAACCAAGGAACAAAACCCTGCCAAATCTGTTTTGCTGGATATGCATCCAGCAACCACTTTGGCCGGAAAAACAAGACAAAGGATGAAATGGACATATGAAATCAATAAACAACTTCTCCTTTGTTACTACAAAGTCACTAATAATGAAACAAATTTAACAGGATACCGTAACCAACTCCACAATACATTTATAAGCATCTATCCCGAACTCTCAAACCTATCAGAACAAAGACTATCCGATCAGGTCAGAGTGATAATACAAAATAATCGAATCCCAATGCAAGAAAGGGAAAATCTAAAGCAACAGGCAGTAACGACATTAACAGAACAGTCAATGCAAGGTGGCAGACAATCAGAAAGATTTGAAGACACGCCCCAGAAAAATGCACAGACTGAAGAATCATCAGAAGGAATAATCGAAACAGCAAATATAGACACTCTCAACTTATCCAACCAAATACAACAAACAGACGTCACAAGAAACGAGAGGGAAGATTTAAAAGTAGATAAGATTCAACATGTAACCAATATCTATAACGAAACCTACGCACAATATGAACGTACTGACCCACTAATGAGAGCATTTATACCCAGCATTCAAGAAACATCCAACGTCAAAGAAATAACAAATATAGTTAATAATATTGTTAAAGAAAAATTTAACCAAAAGACTGAATGCTCTCTATATGATATTCATCTATATATCTACTGTGGAGCACTGGCAACTATAAAAGCAGGCGGCAATGCAACATCAAAAACAAACATGCAAATAAAAAATATAAAGGGAAAACCAGCCTGGCAACAACGAATAGAAAGGAAAATATCAATTTTAAGAAAAGAAACTGGCCAAATCACACAATATTTAAAAGGAAACCTATCACAAAGAAAACAAAAGCAAATTATTCCTACCAATGGCAGTAATAATGAAGTAATCGAATCACTAGACATAAAGAACAAAAGCTACAAGCTCTAGCGAAAAGATTAAAAAGATATAAAAAAAGTTATCTCAGAAGATTTTACAAAAGATATCAAAATGACATTTGGTATAGATAAATGTAAAATAAATAGTACCATCAGAGGGAAACATATGACACAAGAACCATATACAATAGAATCCAATCAAACAATACAAAATATGGAACCCAATGAAACATATAAATATCTCGGCTACCAACAAAAACAAAACATAGAGCACAGAAAAATAAAACAAAATTTAAAGCAACAATATATATCACGCTTGGAAAAGATATTAAAAACAGAACTTTCAGGTCGAAATAAAGTAAAAGTCATAAATACATATGCTATACCGATACTAACATACTCATTCGGTATAATAAACTGGATTGATACAGACCTTAATGCACTTAATATACAAACACGATCAAAATGTAATAAATACAGAATCCATCACATACACTCCGCAGTGGAGAGATTTACACTTACAAGAAAGGAGGGAGGAAGAGGAATTACAGATATCAAAAATTCTAACTACACACAAATAGACAAGCTAAGAGAATATTTTTTACAAAAAGCAAACACAAGCCAACTACCCAAACCAATAACTACGCTCAACACATCCGGTACACCTCTTAAACTAAATAATACTACATTTCAACCGAAGGACTGCATTATCTCATCAATCACCAAGAAAATGCAATGGAAACAGAAAGCATTACATGGAAGACATCCAAATTATCTAACCCAACTACATTTAGACACTCAAGCTTCGAACGCATGGCTAACACATGGTAATATTTTTGGAGAAACAGAAGGATATATGACTGCAATACAAAATCAAACTATCAGCACGCGTAATTACCTTAAATACATTATCAAGGATAAAACAGTGAATGCAGATTATGCCAAGAACAACCTGAAACAATCGACCACATCAAAGGAGGTTGCAGGATACTGGCTCCAAATGACTATACATACAGACACAACAATGTTGCAAAAATCATACATCAACATTTAGCACTCAAATATAACCTTCAACAGCAATATACACCAAATTACAAATACATACCCTCAAGCATTCTAGAAAACGATACAACAAAACTATACTGGAATAGAGAAATTATCACAGCCAAAGAAACAAAACATAATAAACCTGACCTCGTAATTATACCCTCATTAGAGCGATCAACGGTTGGGCGGTGCCAGCTCTGACATATTCTTTTGGCATAGTTAAATGGTCAGAAACCTTGATGAACTTGATAGGTTGACGCGCCGAACATTGACAAAGTTCCGATGCCTGCATTCAAACTCATCTACGAAAAGACTATACATCCCAAGAAAGTTGGGGGGTAGAGGCCTTGTAAACATAAAAAATCTCTGTCTTAATCAAGAAAATAGAATGAGAAAACACTTCATTGATTGAAACAGTACGTTAATAAAATTGGTTGCAAATGAGGATCGAGGTTTCACCCCACTGAACCTAAATAAACGAGACTGCGTTCGAGAATGGAAAGGACAAACATTGCACGGAAGGTTTCCTAAGTCACTCGAAGATGACACCATTGACGAACAGTTGTCTCTGAAGTGGCTGACCGATGGACTCTTGTACCCAGAAACGCGAAACGCGAAGGTTTCGCGATATCTATTCAATATGGGGTAACAAGAACAAAAAACTATGAAAAACACATACTGCATTTGGACGTAGTCGATAAGTGCAGGAAATGCGGTACTTTGGGGGAAACAATTGAGCACCTTATTGGCGGTTGCCCGCCCTTGCTCCTAATGCTTATTTAGGACGGCATAATCAGCTGGAAAAAATTATACATCAACAAATTGCAAAAAAATACTCGCTATTAGAAAGCGCACCTCCTCCATATTATAAGTACTCGCCTTCTCCTGTACTTGAATCATCCGATACCATTCTTTACTGGGACAGACCAATCACTACTGATTGAACCGTTGATTATAACAGGCCGGATATTGTTCTAATCAACAAAAAGGAGAAGAGGGCTTTTATAATTGACATCGCAGTGCCACTATCTCACAACATTAGAAAAACTGAGATAGAAAAATCCACAAAGTATGAAAATCTGGAATACGACTTGAAGAACCAGTGGAAACTGAGTAAGGTAGATGTAGTGCCCTTCGTTATATCTGCCGAAGGCCTGATAAGTAAGAGATTTTCAAAGAACCTCGAGAGCCTCGGTATCTCGAGATCGATTGCCATAGTGGGACAGACTCTTGCAGACGTGTCACATTGTTCGTAAGATATTATGCTAGGGCGAGAGGAGCTGAATTGCTTTTTCATCTTGGCATTGGAATATCGGCCAGCATGAGCTGAGATTCTACAGTAAGGATGAGCAGAATAATATATATTTATATATATATATATATATATATATATATATATATATATATATATATATATATATATATATATATTTATAAATATATATATATATATATATATATATATATATATATATATATATATATATATATATATATATATATATATATATATATATATATATATATATATATATATATATATATATATATATTCACAATTCACCTTGATGATCTTGAAGTGGGAATTAATATAGAACGAGGTGTACGGCAGGGTGACGCAATATCGCCTATTCTTTTCTCGGCTGGCCTTGAAGAAGTATTCCGTAAACTGGATTGGGAACAGGATGGGGTAAAGATCAACGGTGCAAACTTAAACCATCTTAGATTTGCAGATGATATTATTCTCATTTCACAAGACCCAGAGGAGCTGCAAAGACGCATACAAGAACTGCAAAGGGCTGGCGAACCATTTGGCTTGAAAATAAACCTGAAAAAGAGTCAGGTTATGTTCAATAACTTCGCTCAGGACAGAAGAATTTCAGTTTTAGGAAGGGATTTAGAGATTGTGGACAGCTTTGTATATCTTGGGCAGAGGATTTCCATGGAGGGGAATACCGCCCGGGAGGTGGAACGGCGTGTTAAATGTGGCTGGCAGGCATTTGGTAGGCTCAACATAGTGTTTAAGAGCAGACTCCCACTTTGCCTGAAACGAAAAGTATTCGATCAGTGCGTTCTACCCGTTATGACATACGGAAGTGAAACCTGGACACTCACATCGCAATCAATTCAAAAACTTCGGGTGGCACAGAGGGGAATGGAAAGATGTATGCTTGGCATTACAAGACGAGACAGAAAGTCCTGCGCATGGATCAGGGAACAAACAAAAGTCTGTGACATCATTGGAAGAGTAAAACAGTTGAAATGGAGATGGGCAGGCCATATAGCGAGGCGATGGGACGACAGATGGACCAAGGCAATCCTGGAGTGGATACCGCTTGATCGCAAACGTCCGCGAAGAAGACCGAAAGCACGATGGACTGATGACATCGTTAAGTATATTGGACCCGAGTGGCAGAGGAAAGCCCAGGACCGTGAAGGTTGGAAGCATGCTGAAGAGGCCTTCATCCTGCAGTGGATCGATACGGGCTGATGATGATGATGATGATATATATATTATCCGTATCAGTCATAAATATATTAGATTGTCCAATTACATTAGTATTATTGATTGATTTGTCCGTTACTTTGTGATAGTTCATTCTTTAAAAAGGAATAAAACAATTTTTTACTTTGTTATCTATCACTTTTATTTTTAAACATTTTTTATATTAGTATTGGCTACCTCAGTTAATTTAAAAAAAAATCAAATTAGAGATTCGTAAAATTAAATTATTAACTATTTGCAAATTCTCAGCGTTCTATTTTTGCTGATTTCATACAAATTATAAATTAGTTAGACCAATATTTCTATAAACACTTACTCAATACTCAAACCAGTATAAATCAAATATCCCTCACTTTGTGCAACATCGTCATTTTGCTTCTTGTTACCGGTGAACTTAACTCGCAAATATTTGTTTAATGTTACTAATTATGCAGCTTGTTGCTGCACATTTAATTGAACTGTACAAATCTACTGGCTCAGATGTAGTTTGCTAAACACATTGGAATTTGACGAGGAATATAAATCTTTTCGGCAAGATAGAGTTTCAGCTTTGTGTTTTGTTGCCTAAAAGGAACTCTACTCATGCTTAACCTCTTATAAAGTAATTGTTGGTTAAAAAGAATAGAAAACATTTTATATCATAATTTGATATAAAAAAGAAAAACATTTAGAAAATATTTATTGCATAAATAATATTTTGATGAATACCACATCTTGTTTACGCGGATAGAATGAAAAATCAGATGCTTTTACTATAGATAGCAGAGCAATTCGAAGTTGATTATATTTCTGAAATGTGGCTTCCTTTTTAACAATTCTCACTACGACAATGAACCTGCCTATTCGTGTGCCATTGTGACAGTAAAATTCATTAATATGCCCTATAAATTGATGCATCCACCATATTTTCCGGACTTGATCCCCTTCGAATTCTTCCTCCTTCCTTCCAAACATGAAAAAATGGCTTGCTGAAAAGTTCATATCAAATAAAGAGATCATCGATGAATCAGAACATTACTTTGTTAAAATAATTAAATTTAACAAAATAATTCATAAATAATTATATTGTTAAAATAATATCTTGAACATTATTATTATTAAAAATCTTCATATATTCTTGATATTGTCCTATAGCTGTAATATATGCACTCTATTTAAATGAAAAAGTGACTGGATAGAAGTATATAATACACAAAACGTTGCTTGTTTATAGTTTTTATTATTTTTTATTCAAAATCAATTCCTTATCCAGTCCTGGATCCAGTCAAAAAATTATTGAGTCACTCCGAATGTTTATTTAGGCGAAACGCCTCCAAAACCGCGGTCATAGGAAGATAGATATGGTTTTACATCTTCCATTTTGCGACAGGTATGGTAGATTCAAGCAACTTCATCTAACTGAGTGAGCGTTTCCTTCAGTTTCAGAGTAAGTAATTCATAAACCTGATCATGGATCATTGTCATTGATTTTTCGACCATCGCAAAACAATCATTACAACTTTTTGCTTCTCCAGCTTCTCTATCAAGAATAGTTTCGAGCATTTCAAACGTGTCCATAGTACTTAAATACAAAATGCGTGTGTTTATTTAAAAATTGTAGATTGAAACAGTCTCTTTTTCTGGTGAACAGATAGTTCATACACTTATATTGAGCCTTCATTTAATCCTGAAATCCACGTGAACCTCCCATGAACAACCAACAAGTTGGTAGCCATTAACACGAAATCAATACTTTTCTTAAACTACGACATAGATATTGGTTTTTACAAATAATCTTTTTATTTTATTTATATACACAGTTTAGCACTAGTAACAAAAATAAACACGACGTTTGACCAGTCCTACATTAATTTGAACCAGTAGTTAAAAAAAAAAGTTAAAATAACATGGGAACAGATACCATGAATGGATAAAAGAAGAGAGGCGCATGTCGTAGATTTATTATGGAACATATTGTTGATGAAATGCAAACAACAAAAATTATTTATTTTAATAATCAAATACGTTTATGAGATACTTTTAAAAGATTTTTTGTTGCTCAGGAATCATATAAACTAATAAAAATTTTAAAGAAGAAAACAAATAACTTAGAAACACACAAATCTCGATGACAGATCAAGAGGACATTTTAGTAATCTTTTTGGTGGCTAATTTTACCACCTTTAAATAAAAAAAAAACATTAAATAATGAAAGTTTCTAAATTTAAATAATTCATTATACAAGTGGGTTACAGAATTTAATAAAGGCCCTGTAGGACAAGATTTATCTATGCTATAAGCGCGCTACCACACTCATACACCTATAAAGATTTGAAAATGGACGGATCCACACTATTGTATTAAAAATTATATAAGATATGACGGAGAAAATGAATCCACTGAAAGAGTAGATGTCCGTCAAATCATGTACGAATATCAAATTTACTACGAGACTGTATTCCCGTAGTGAGTACATTTTGCGTTAGACTGCTCTGGCATACAAATTATTCAAATTGAAATAACGGCTTTAGCCATAGATGGAACTACATAGGGCTCCCATTGATATATGGTAATGTCTTACATTATTGATTTTGTGTCATCATCGATGTCTTTTTCTAACGACACAATTTATCTTCATTTTTAATAAAGTATGGATTTAATCACACAAACGGCTAATTTTTAGATCTTTTATTACCTGTTATCTCACGAAAAGGTTTATTCATTACAATTTTTTATATATTTTGTGATTCAACTCAAGGTAACGCGTCTTTTACATGGATACATTGTGAGAGCTTATTTATTAAACATTTTACAGTTACTTTTTTTCATTGTTTTTTATTGTTATTGGGTTATCAATAATGATGAAAAAATAATAAAGGAATTGGTGGAAAAGGAGCTGGAAACTAAATTTTATGGTTTAGCCATTCGCCGACACGCAAACTCGATGGAAGAAATAAAGGAAGAAATTTAGGCAAGTTTCTACAATAAATGTTCTACAGACGCAAATTCTCAACATCAAAATTGTCCAGCAGACGAAGAGAGCTGGTGCAAAAGGCGCAAGGCTGAAGCTAGAAGAGAACTCAATAATTTTCACCACGATAAGCCACCTCTGACTGCAGAAGTTTAAAAAGTCATCATACCAATCTATGAACATTTATCGCGAGATGAAGTGCTGACCAGATATTTACGAGCACAAACACAAAATACCAATGAATCATTAAATTCAATGATCTGGACTTTCGCTCCTAAACACCTGCATTCTGGCACAAAGATCGTTAAAATAGCAACTTTTCATGCCGTAATTATCTTCAATGAAAGATTTGATAGCATTTTGAAAGTTTTAGTTACAATAGGATGTCAAATTAGCCACGTAACTCAAGCTTACGCCCATCGTCGTAGTAAAATGCGTCTCTGCCGCCCCGAATGATGCTTGAGCGGCTTCGCAAAAATAGCGAGAACTGATGCTAAGGAGCAACAATCGATTTTGTAGGATTTTTTTTGAGAAAACTGAAGGGTCACTTTATAAACCAGGCATAACATATTAAGGGTGAGTCAAAATTTTAGTGCTGATAATCGCATTTGAACTTTTAAACCTATTCCTATGAAATTTAATTGATTTATTCAGTATTCATGTAGACACTTTGCAAACTAGGATAATTTTATTTCATCAAGTCATTTTTTTCATGTTGAAGAAGACGTGAAAAAACACCAAAATTTACGAAGAAATGTGCAACAAGAAGCCAAAAATTCCCTTTCGATATCTTTTATTAATCCTAGTTCAAAAACTAGTTAATACTTCACATATTAAAATGCCGTTTCATTTTTTTGTTTCTGACAAGCAGAACGTTCGCAATCGTGGTCACAGCAAAAAACTTTTTGAAAATGAGTGGCTAAGTTACCGTGTACTTCAGCAATGACTGACCATTTCGGTCTGGAATCATTGTAAAGTCTGCTCAAAATATGAATAAATATGTGGTGAACAGTTCGCAGTTATATATTTATTTAGTCCGCCAAAAAAATTCCAAAAAATTCCGAAAAAAAAAAGAACCTTCACACGGGAAGACTGCCTGAGATTAAAAACTATAAAACATTAAAATCACTCTGCTAAATTTGTTTCATATTAACTGCCGTATATTTAACTAAATAAAATAAATCATAGTGAAATAATGAAAAATTTACGATTTTACCAAGGAAAATACTGTTTATAATTTATCCTGCCCTCTTATATTATAAATAAGCAGGGTATAATTTTAAACCCAACCCCAGTTGCATGTTGGTCAAATTTGAGTGAACATTCTCGCCTGCACAATCTCATAAAATATTTAATCCTACAAGCATAATAAAAATCTTATTATAATCTTAGGATAAAAGAAACAAAACATAGAGTTATGGCGATGCATTAATGAACACAAAAATAATTATCATAAACATTTTATACATAGTATTAAAATATTAAATAAAGCAGTAGCTAAGGGAATTTTTAATCTAAAGTGGCAAAATGTTTCATTTACATGATTATATGTAATCATTCATACACATGTAAGGTATGTTTCCTTTCTTTTCTGCACCCACGAATGAACAAGGGTACACCCTCGTCATAAATATTCTAGAAAAATACTATGTCAGGTGATGAGAAGTCATTTTAGCAGTACAATCTGCTGACGAAAGGTGAAAATTCCCAGTGGAACTAAGAAAAAGGGTACTAGAACTTCAAGATCGTTCATCATAGCCCGTTTTTACGATTCCAAGGGTATTCTTAACAATAAATTTGTCGCATATATCTAGTATATAACCGGTCAATAGTATTTGGCTATTTTTTAGATTATCTCATTGAATAATTAATATATTTTTATGTAACTAGAAAATTATTAGGTTGATTTTTTGCCACGATTTTTGCCTAACAAATCTTTTATATGAAATGTCAAACTTTTATTCATTAATGTACCGTTATTCTACTTTCGAAAAAAGTTATTAGCTTTCTACTAAAAAATCCCAGTTGTTTATTGATATGGTACATCATCTGACTGAAGTTTAGGAAAGAAAAGATTACTAAAATGGAAGGAATGGAAGGAAAAGGTTACTAAAATGTTTTATATACAATCAGAACATTACAAAATAATATATAAAGATTGACATACAGACATACACACTTTCGTTATTTTCTCTTTTAAATAAACGAATATTTTTGATGAATGAGATGAATTACATGGCGGATAATTTAATACACTCTCAAAGCTCCCAAAATGTCTGGTCAATTACCAAAGATAAATGCGTAGATACTCAACTTCATTTTCAACCTTTTTTGACTACTTTTGATATTTATTTATGGAAAAAATAAAATGATATATTAGGTTTTTTTCCGGGAATACATCCGGTTGTCGAGTTGGTCCCAGTCGGGAGCTTGCAGACGTTTCGCCAAAATCTCATTTGGCATCTTCGGTGCTTACTGTCGCGAGGTTCGTGACTGTCTGCGCACAAACATATATATATATATATATATATATATATATATATATATATATATATATATATATATATATATATATATATATATATATATATATATAAATAAAAATTAAATTATTTTACAATATACGAACTTTGAACCAAAATATACCATTCTAAATATCTATAATCTTGTCTATAAAATAAAAGATATTAATTTATACAAAAAAATTCAAACTAATTATACCACCAAAACAAAGTAATATAATTACTTCAAAAATTACCTCTTAAAAATAAAACTAATTTAATAAACAAGAAATTTCAGAGCTGCTTCAATTACTTTGGATCAGAATTACTTTGAATTCGATTATTCATTTGATATTTCGAATGACGGTTTGATAATGGGAAACCCTTTAAGTTCTTTACGGCGGAACATCAGTTGGTGGAATCATCACTTTACTGGTAGATATATATTGATGACATTCTAATATGTTTTACAGGTTCTGATAGACAATTAAATTAATTCTTAACTTACATAAATTTATTACATTGAAGAAGAAGAAGATTCACAGCTGAAGAGGAGCAACATAATAGTATTCAGTTTTTAGACTTAACAGTTACTAGAAAACACAATATACATGATTTTGCAATTTTTCGCAAACCATCACTTATACATAGATTATTAAATATCCTAATATCAACAGATAATTTTAATAAAGAATTGAATGTCATCAAACAGATCGCAGTAAATAACGGATATGATCTAAATATTATAAATAAAATAATTATTAAAAAAAGTTATAATAAAGCTGTATATCTTGTTAATAATATCAAAAATGCAGCGTACAAAATAATTACATATACAGGAAAAGAAAACATTTATCCAAAACAAACGATATAAATATTGCTTTAAAAAAAACAATAGTCTTGGACGCCTCATTAAAAACAATAAAAGTGAAACATATAAACTTTATAAATCAGGAACTGATTTAATCAAGAGCAGGTCGTGACCAAAAATCTATGTTGGACAAACAGGAAGGTCTTTCTCTGCTAGGCTCAATTAACATAAAAGAAGTTATACTAAACAACAATATAATTCTCATTATGCTAACCATTTAATGTTAGAAAATCAAACATTCAATAATAATTTTAAAATGTTACATAACAAAAATAAATGTAAAACATGAAAACTTTTACAGAGCCTAGAAATTAATAAAAGGAAAAATTTGGGTATTTTGCTAAATGACCAACTAGACTTGAATGGTTATTAAACTTATATTACCCTCCTAGACGTTGAAAAAATGATTTTCCACAGTATTATCTCTTATGGTATTATTAGGTCGATGGACAGTTTAGGTTGTGATAACTTTTCTTACTGTTAGTTTAACATAGCTTGTATTTAAGAATGATATTGTGTGTCCAAACAACTGTTAGACAATTTAAAATATAGTGGAATTTTTAGATATTAATCTACTTATTTATCTAAGATAAATTTCCGTCAAGTATCGGCTACCTCAGTTAAATAAAAAAAATTCATATGAAATTTCGCAAAACAATTCTGATATCCAAATCATTATCAACATATCCAGCTTTTTTTTCTTTTATCGGTGTTTTACCTTTGTTAATATTCAAAACTAAAATGTCACAAAAAGCTTCATTTAGATTACTCAATTTTGAATCGATGTAACGCTAAGAAGTTTCAACAGAATATTTTTATTAAAGAGCATTACCCTGAGAGGTAAAATGGCCCAAATTTAAAACTAATTACTAGGTCTTTAACTTAGTTCTCGGCACTACGTTTTATCGTTTGTAGAATCTATTTAAATCAATTTTTTTTCGTGCTGTATAGTTAGTTAAAGGGCCATCTTGCAGCTTAAAGACGATGTATAATACATGAGCTTATAGTAAATATAATATGAAAAATCAGTTGCAGATGCGATGTCGTCAAAAGGACGATATCCAACATTTGAGGCACTGCTTTTTTTACCTTTCAACTAAAAAATGCTGCGAAAGTTTAAAATATGATTTGTGCGGCTTTGATAGATAATATTGTTTCTTACAGTACTTATATGAAGTGGTTCCAGCAATTCCGAACTAGAAATTTTAACTTACATGATGCAGAATGCCCGGGACAAATAAAAAAGTAGAGAACGAAGAACTGGAATCACTGATGGAAGAAAATCCTTTTTGTATAGGGCTGAAGCTCGGATAGGAACTCGGAGTAACACAGCAAACCATTTCTAAACGTCTATACAAGCTAGGGGAGGCTAGGTCTCGTATAACGTTATTATCGAGAATAAGGGATGCTGTGTTATTGCTCTACAGATTTAAGAAAATTAACTTCATGGATAAGATTATGACCTGTGACGAAAAGTAAATCTACGACAATCGAAAAAGGCGAAAATTGTGGATTTATCAACCTGTATTGCAAACCCAATTATCCACATCAAAAAAATGTTGACGTGTACATGGTGGGACCAGCGGGGCGTCTTGCATTAAGGGTTGGTTATAAAAGCCTTATACTAGCAAGGGAAAAAGCAAAGCCATTTTGCCTCAAAACGAGAAACTAGAAAGATTTTCTCACTCAATCCTTAAATCAATTTTTAATTCAAATTTTATCACTCAATCCCTGCAATATCACCTGATTAACTTCCTCTTTAAGAAGTCGAAAAAAGCCTCAGTGACTTTTACACATCAGAGCCACTAAATTTATCTGATATTCGACTATAGCCGGAAAGTGTATGGAACGTGAAAATGTATAGATGATAAAGTTTGTAAAACGTTTTCCAAATTGAATGGTTCTTATACATTCTTGAATAAAACAGAGAATTTCCGTTGATTTCAAAAAACTGGATAAATGAAACATAGTATATGACCTTTAAACACGAAAGACAATATCTGTCAAATGGCCACCTCTTTTGTCAAAGTTTTGGATGACATGTTGGCATAACCGTGGCTCTATCTCACCAATGAGTCGAATAATTTCATCATTTAGTTCAGGAATCGATTGTGGATTCTTCTTATAGACCTGGCCTTTTACGTAACCCCAAATAAAACTATCCTACGGTGTCAAATCGCATGATCTTGGTGGGCAATTAGCATCACCGTTTCTTGCCATAACTCATCGAGGATTTTTTTCCCTCAATAAATTAATTGTTTCATTAGCAGAGTGAGGTTTAGAGTCATCCTATTGGAACCACATGCCCTTGAGACCAATACTATCCAATTCAGCCCACAAAAATCCAATCCACCAAACCAAACCAAACCTCACGATATCGAACACCTTTCACAGTTACTGCTTCACCAGCAGCTTTCTGAACGAAATACGACCCAATTAAACCTCCTGGCCATAAAGAACACTAAACAGTGACTGGTTTACACGTTTGCACGACGGTGGTCTGTCAGTCCAGGCAAAATACATAATATGTAAAATTCCAGAAAATTTTTGTTAAATATTGCCATTTTAGGTACCTTTCAGATTATTTACCCCTACTTTTTGTCATACAAAATTGATTAATATTTGCTATAATACGATGTAATCCGAGCTTTTGTCCTGATGGACCACCGACGTTACAATGTGCAATATTATTTGTGATGAGAAAAGAGGTTCCACCTAGGAAATTAAACTTCACTGACTACCGCTGGTGCAATGAAACGTATTTTTTTGTCTCCTCCAGAGTTTTTTGTTCGTTTATAGTCCAGAGCGTGCGAAAAAAACTTTTTTACTGCAAGTAAGGTATACATATTTTTATATTTTTACTTTTGATATCTAATATTTATGCTCTTCATAGTGATTTTAGATTTTGCATGGACCCTTATGAAAAAGAAGTCTTGCGACTGAGAGCTATTTATGGGAGTATATTAACGGATGACGAGAACTATGTGGCGGATGGCAGCATATTGTCCGATGAAGAGAATATTTAGTGATCATCACAGTGAGACGGAGCAAGAAGGAGAGGACAAATTTTCAGATAATGAAAACCTTAATGAGGGAGACCGGCGTTTGTTCTATTATGGTAAAGATGGGACAAAATGGAAAAAATAGCACCACCTAATATTCCCACCAAAAGAGAAAATATAATTTTCCGCAGAGGAAAAGCGGTAATGACTCCCATCTATTATGGAATCTTTTATTTAGTGATGTAATAGATCTAGTAGTAAAATACACAAATATCTATATAACGGAAATATCAGAAAGTTATAAAGATAACGTGATGCAAAAATTACTACTGTCTCGGAAATGAGAGCATTCATTGGTTTACTCTATTTAGCTTGACTGGATCAAAGCTCGAAAAAAATTAAAAGTCTTCTTGTGTCAAGATGGTTTAGGAAGTGAACTGTTTATTGCAACCATTGGCCCAAAGACGGTTTAGATTTTTATTGAGAGTCATACGTGTTGATGACTAAAGAAATAGAGCTGAAAGAGCTGAAATCGATAAGTTAGCACCTGTAAGAGAAATTTTTGAAAAGTTAAATGAGAATTTTAAGAGATATTATAGAGTTGGAACGAATGTGAGTCTCGATGAAATGCTTTTTGCATTTCGAGGCAGATGCAGTTTCCGAATGTACATTACGTAAAAGCCCAAAAAGTTTGAAATTAAAGTTTTCGAAACATTGATTCTAGAGCTCTTTACACAAGCCATATGGAAATATATGCTGGCGTATAACTGGATGGACCATATAAGTTAAATAACTCTACGGAAGCAGTTACTTTAAGAATATGCCAACATTTTTCTGGGACAGGACGAAACATAACAATGGAGCGTTGGTTTACTGATGTTAGTGTTATTAATAAACTTGTTACAGTACATAGGCTTACTGTAGTTGGAACAATCAAAACCAATAAACGGGAAATACCAAGAATTTTGACTGATGTAAAGGACAGATCTATTGATTCTTCTGTTTTTGGCTTTGGAGAGAAATTATGATAGTCTCATATGTACCATGAAAAGCAAAAAACGTTTTATTGCTTCATCCCTTCATGACACACATATACAGTAGACGACAAAAGTAGCAAACCAGAAATTTATTTATTTTACAACACAATAAAATGTGGAGTGGACATTAAATAAAGTAAAGTTTTGAGGTTAGAGGCGCATCAGCAATTGACAAGGCTATTTAGCGACTGGACCTACAGCTTAACGTGGGTTCCGAACCACGGTCATCAGCTACCAAAAACCCCGGTCAGCACCCCCCTCGGGCTATCAACCCTTGGTTTTGTGCTTAACTGAAAGTATCCCGAGAAGCCTACCGACTGGCAAGTGACCAACGTAGAAAACCTCTCAGTAGGCATCCGGCCTTACCCAGCCTCGAACTGGCGTGACTGAGGGGTGGTGATTCCTTGTCAGATTTTACACTCTTACCTAGAAACATTCACAAGAATTTTAGAAAAACTTTTTTGCCTAGTACGGGATTCGAACCCGCTCCACATTAACTGCCGTAATGTTAGATACCACAGCTAATGTGGTTCGTGGAGTTGACATTGTGGACAAAATGGCAGCAACTTACAATGTTGCTAGAACTATAAAACGTTGGCCCTTAGTAACTTTTTATGGAATGCTAAATATTACATCTATCAACGCTTTTATAATTGTAAGATACAATCATTCCACTTCTGATATAAGTAAGGAACAACGACTGTTCATAAAAAGTTTGGGGGAAGAACTAGTAAAAGACCACATGTCTTCCAGGGCAAATTTTTCGGGACTGCACACGTACATTCGCGACACCGCTTCGAAATATTCTGAAAGCAGAAGGCAAGATGAACCTGATTCTCCTCCAAATAAGAGGTCATTGCAAATATTGTAAAAAACGCAAAACACGCTATTTTTGCAAATTTTGCAAAAGTTGGCTCTGCATGGGGCACATTTTAGCCTGCTATAGGGAATGTGTCCACCATCAAGCGAATAATTACGGTTAAAGTTTAGGTTACTCCAATTTCTCCAAGGAATTTTTTTTATAATGCTTATTTCCATTTTTTGTCAGGTTCAGCTCACTTATTTGAGAATTTATTGTTTATGTTTTATATTTTGTGTTTTTTTGTTATTATTTCAATGTCTTAAAATGAAATTTTAAAAATGAGACTTTTTTATTTCCATATTACAATAAAATAATGCAAAATAAAATCTTTCTATATAATAAAATAACGATAAAACAAATGTAACAAATAAGTCAAAAAAATGCCATATTTAATAATAAAAGCAAAAAAGCACTTCGTCAAATTTGGTCCTAATAGGCCACCGTCGAGGACTCTTCTTAATTTTAAATAGGTGGTGTATCGTGGTATTAATTTGAAAAGACGATTTTTTGAAGAAAAATTATCTCATTTTTGAGATCTTTGATCTTATTCACAAATGCACCATGATTTGAATGATCTAGTAGCTTTAATTCCTGTATTATTTGAACCCTATATGCCTTCAGAGCTAAATGCTTTCGTAAAACACGCAATGTTGTAGATTTACTGATTCAAAATTGTTGAATCTGGACTAATGAAAATTTCTGGGTCATCAACAACACTTGGTGACCCACCACTACGACTATATTTTGCTCTTCTTTCATCTTCCACAGAACCAGTTTTTTTTTAATGTTTGAACAATTCGATTGATAGTGCTTTAAGATGGACGCGTTTGCAAACCGTAAATGTCATGTAATTTTCTAAAAACATTTTTCAGTTAAGGCCATTTTTATAAAATAATTCAACAATTTTAACGCGTTGTTGTATTGTGTGCGACTCCATTTTTTAAATGTCATACATTACACATCTGAAATGAGACTAGACCTAGATAAGATAATATATAAGAAGGTATTCTAATCCTGCAAGGGACGATGGGAAATGTGTCAAGCGGTGGCGCTATCTCAAGTGTGTCAAGATATCAATTTAAACTTTTTATGGCATGCCGACTTATCAGTTTGGGGTTAAAATCCTCACTATTGTTATAATTTTTGTTCCAAAATATTATTAAAATTATTCTGTTATTAATTTCTGGTTATTATTAAGTTGCAAGTTAGTTTTTCAGTCTTTAATGTTCATAATTAGCAAAATAAAAAATGTATGTGATTCATCATACCCATTTGTTGTTTAAGGTAGTTTCAGCGTGGTATAGTATAATCGCGTTAAATCCCTATTCGCGATCGCGTTATTTATTATTAATAAGCTCATCAGAAAATAATAGTCACTATCCTCTTGAATTTTTGCTTGATGGCATATTTCACCTTTTCGCTTAAATTCTTTTAACTTTTCCTGCTCGATTATTAAAAGTTGTTGAATTGCATTTGATTTGGAATTAGCTTTGACAGTTTTAACACGTTTGCTTTGAAATGGGACAAACTCGGGAGGCCTCGCCGGTGAATCCGGTGAGTCGATATTTCTTTCCATTCCTGCCTTTTGTGCTGCGTTTTGGTCGACAATGACGTTGTCAGGAGTTTCAACAATATCACCTTCTCGTAATTCATCAGGCTCTTGATCGTCATTTTGCGATTGAGTATCCACCTCCGGCTCCAAAGTGCTGCTCTGTAATTTTCTACCTTGATCTTTTAAAAACAGCATGTTTTTAAAATATGGCCATTTGGACTCCTTGGTGGGTCCTTCTTGTCCAGAATGTGGTTTCGGTAGCTTCTGAAGCTCTTTACGAAAGGTGTCTCGCAAACCACGCCACTTATTTTTTACGGCTTCGACTGAAACAAAAACAATGCTTAAAAATACACACGAGACACGTATTTTTTTTTTAATAACCATTAATTTAAATTTCTTTTATTTCAGGTATCTTTCTACTGGGATGTCATTTAGATCGTTAAGGTTTTCATACAGAGTTTCGCATACTGCCATACGACAGATAGTTTATGAAACATGTCTTTCAATATGGAATAATTATCAAGGGAAACATATGCCAGTACCTACAACCGATTTGTTACAAAAGAATGCAAAAGACTACTTCAATCAATGGAATTTTCCTAATTGTGTCGGCACCATTGACGGAAAATATGTTAGAATAAAATGTCCACAGAACTCAGGATCGATATACTATAACTATAAACAATATTTTTCAATTGTGTTGCAAGTCATAGCTGATGCAAATTACAAGTTTGTTACTATTGATGTTGGAGGTTATGGGAAGCAAAGGGATGGAGGAATATTTTCCCTCTCTAATGTCTACAAATGCTTACAGACGAACAAATTCAATATGCCAACTTCTGAATATTTACCCTCAACAGAAGTCAAAGCTCCTTTTGTAATATTGGGTGATGAAGCGTACCCACCGAAGCCATATTTACTTAAGCCATATTCTAGACAAAATCTTACAAATGAAGAGCGGATTTTTAACTACCGCCTGTCTAGGGCTCGACGTTGCATTGAATGCGCATTTGGTATACTAGTTGCTAAGTGGAGATTTTTAAAAACCGAATTGCAAGTCGATCCCGAGAAAGCAGATATTTTAGTTCAAACTTCATATCTGCTGCACAATATAGTGATTGACATTGAAGGAGTTCCAACACAGCCCGAACAAAATATATGCAACGATGAAATAACTGTTTCAAGGCGCTACAACCATTATGGAGCAAGAGCCAGTGAAATACGAGACGTTTTCAAGAATTACTTTTGCAGCCCCTATGGCGAAGTATAATTCCAATATAATATGTATATGTAATATATGATAAATGTGTGAAATGACCTTTTAGGGTACCGTCGTAGAAAAAATAAATTCAAGTATAGGAATGTATTTACTTACCATTACTTTCCAACTCTTTAGTGATTTTTTCCCATTTCTGGCGAGAAATATCTCTATTATGATAGTTTTTTTGCTTCATATCCCATAGAGAATTATTTTCAAAAACTAAACTGATGAGTTTTTGAATTTGAGTTTTTCTGAGTTTTTCCATATCCATTGTAAAAGGGACCGATTTATAAACAAATAATAAACACAAATCGCAACGGTTCGGATCAAAAAATCAAAATTGTTTGAACGTTCACCTTATTCTGACGAATTCGTGCGTAATCTGACGAACTGGCCGCATGCAGTTTAACCACAATAATTGCCTTTATATGTTTTGATATTTTCGTGCGAGTTCTGACGTGTTCGTCAGAACAATAGTTCGTCAGAATACGCATCCACTATAACCTTAGCCTTAGTTGAAGTTCGCATGTAAGCACTTGAGAGATGTAAACGATGACATTCTGATTACAGATATTCACGCATACTAACAAATATTTTTGGTTATGATCTGGCAACGTTACTCTGAGCACATATGCACACTGCTAGTATATTCATGCGATCGCGTTATTTGTAAAAATTTGTTAATGTTAATTTAAAAAATGCCAAAGCAATTACGCCATAAAGGACAATTTATAAAAGAAAAAATTTATCTTAAAAATTAAATTATCTTTCTGCCATTCAGAAAGCAAAAGATAAAAAAGCTAATTCAATAGAAAAAAATGTGTGTTAGTTCTAACCTCGGAGAAGGAAGGCGTATCATAGAGTTATTAGGATTTGAACCCCAAACTGTTAGTCGGCAAGTCATAAAAAGAATAAATTGATGCCTTGGATACACTTGAGATGGAGCCACCACTTGACACATTTCCCATTGTCCCTTGCAGGTTTGGAATATTTTATATAATATCTTAGACTTAGGTACATTCACCACGCCATCTGTATTTTATTCAAGAATTGAAAAACCTGGTTAATTTGTAAGACCTGTTATTATTTTAGTTTTTAGAGATAAGTTTAAATGGTAGTCAAAAAAGACCGATAAATAAATTAAGAATATAATATATTTAGTACAAAAAATACATTACGTACATGAAAACCCATGTACAATTTAAAAACCACTATTCAGAAAAATCCAACTAAAACCATTAATTTTGAATATATGAATAATAAATCTACTGTAAAGAATATATCATTAAAGAATATTATAATGTAGTAAATATAATTTTCAATAATCACGAAAACATGCAATTCTACCATTTATATAGTTTTATTTCCTTTCAGTTTTCACACTGTCAAACAAGCAAGGCTATTCAATTCAAAGATTGATGCTACTAATCCGCCTAATGCCTTCATCGAAACGGAGACGACATAAAAAGGGGATAAATTTTAGATTAGCGTTTAGTCAATAGCCTTCGGGATGTTTTATGTAGTCTGTGTCGTGAAAGAAATACATTAAAAAAGCAGTATGCTTACCTTGAAAAGCTTGCAACGCAGTAATGACCAGGGCGAAGCATAAAAGATGACAACTCATCCGTTCGCCCATCAAAAACCTTAACGGCCGCATCTTCTCGCTGGTTTTACGAACTATCACGCCCGAACACAAACTGAACTTTGACGAAAGTAGTTTACATTATAAGTTTGACGTTGTTATTGGAGTTAAGGATCGAGTTTAACACTGCAAAAAAGAAGAGAATGTTGTGAGAACAAACATAGTTGATGAATTATTAATTTATTATAATGACCAAACAAAAAAAAATGAGTCTAATCTCTCTCTAAAATACAACATAACAAATATGTCTAAACTCAAAGGGATTTACCACTAAACATCAAATAAGTTGTTTTTAAATTCTTAACACGGATTTCGCTAATCATGTGAGCATCATCACGAGATGATTCCAATCTGAATTAGAGTAAAAGATCTCCTGAGGACTGGTTAGAAACTCAAAGATAGTTACCACTAACACCAAATTACTTTTTTTTAATTTCTCGATCCGCGTTTCACCAACCATGTTAGCATCATCAAGAGATGATTCAATTCATTCAATTTGAATTAGAGTAAATGATCTCTTGATGCTACTATTATGGATAAAGGCTCAAAGAGATTTACCACTAAACATCAAATCACATGTTTTTAATTTCTTGATTTGCGTTTCGCTAACCATGTTGATAATACTAACATTATTAGATACTCATAAAGATTTATCTCTACACACAAAATGGTTTATTTTTTATTACTCGACTCGCTTTTCGGTAAGTGTGTTGGTATCAACAGGAGAAATTCTTGATGATACTAACACGGTTACAGACTCAAGAGGTACCACTAAACACCGAATCACTTGTTTTTAATTTCTCGATGCGTGTTTCGCTAAATAATTACTAATTTCGCTGTTAATATCAACAGATGACTCATTCTAATTTAGATTTAAAACAAGTCATTTGGTGTTAAGGAGTAAATCTCTCTGAGTTTAGAGTTTCATATCAACTGAACAAATTGAACAAATATTTCGTCGAAATAAAAAAAGCCAGATTATGAATTTTATATTTTATTGGATTGGATTTTACAATTTTTCTATACCCCATGGTATGGTGTAAAAACAACAGAACAAAATAATTGAAATGATTGCCATTTCAATTGGCATCATTGGAAAAAAATTGGGTTTCAAAGGAAATCTATAAAATATTATAAAATAATGCAATAGGAACCAATATAAATACGAATATAAACATTATATGACAAACAGAGAATATACACTTAATATGGTTTAGTTATATAAGAAGATTGAATAGAAAAATGAGATTATTGGAATGAATAGCAGAGGCAAAACGAAAAGAGGGTAGAGCGAAACAATGATGTTTTGTAGGAATGGAAATATGGAAATAATGGAAATATATATATATATATATATATATATATATATATATATATATATATATATATATATATATATATATATATATATATATATATGTATACGGAACGGGAGCTTGGAGAGAAATATCACAGAAATCTTGCACCCTTTCTCCATGTGGTGCCACCTCTCGCCTTCGTCCAACTGTGATGGCGCATGGTGGCAGTTGGGTGAAGACGAGCGGTGGTCCGACGTGGAGAAGGAGATTTCTGTAATATATGTATATATATATATATATATATATATATATATATATATATATATATATATATATATATATATATATATATATATCATAATTAGCTCCTGTCAATCCATGGCAGAATGAAGGCCTCTTCAGCATGCTTCCAACTCTCGCGTTCCTGAGCTTTCCTCTGCTATTCGGGTACAATATACTTACTGATGTCATCAGTCCAACATATTTTCAATTTTCACCGTGGACGTTTGCGATGAAGTGGTATCCAGTCCAGGATTGCCTTGGTCCATCTTTCGTCCCATCGCCTCGCTACAATAGTCTTCGCTTTATTATTCCAATGATGTCATTTACTTTCGTTTATTATCTGATCCCTATGTATATATAAAGCCCCGCCAAGCTGTCTTGCAATGCGAAACATACAACTTTCCATTCCCCTCTGTTACCCAAAATTTTTGAACTGACTGTGATGTGAGTGTCCATGTTTCACTTTCATATGTTATAATGGGCAGGACACACCAATAAAAGACTTTTCTTTTCAGGCAAATTGATAGTTTGTTCTTAAACACTATGTTGAGCCCGCCAAATGCCTGCCAACCACACTTAACTCGCCGTTCCACTTCCCGGGCAGTATCACCCTCCATTAAAATCGTTTGCCTAAGATATTGTAGTAGTCCACAACCTCTAAATCGCTTCCTAAAATAAAAATCCTTTTCTGTTGACACCAAATTTGTTGAACATAACCTGACTTTTTTTCAGGTGTAGTTCAAGCCAAATCATTTTGAGTATTTTGTACTCACCAAATTTATTGAACATGACCTGACGCTTCTGGTTTATTTTCAAGCCAAATGGTTCGCTTTTACAACCTTTTACAGGTCAAGCCCTTTACAAATATATGTATAAAACAATTGTTTATGACATACAATACATTCTGATAATGTTCAACATTTATTTATGAAATAAGTAATAAATACTTAAAGGTTGAAGTAATCTCGGTCATTTTCTATCCACTTACGCCACATTTCAGGCAAATATCGAATCTCAGATCGGAAAAACTGGGGATTTTGGTGTGATAATCTCATTAAAGTTTTTTCGACCTCCTCAACAGATGTGACTCCCAATCATCTAGGTGATGTTGAAAGAATCGAAAGGCCTAAGCCTGGTGAGATAATAACTCCCAACTGAACTCGATGACCGTTTCCACATACCTTTTTGTTTTGTATGTGGATGTGTAGACAGTTATATTCAGCTGCGAGTTCATCGCAGACCCAACGACTCTCCTTTTTAATTTTGCTTAGTTTTACTTAAATTTCCATTCCAAATTTGAGATTGCTGGAAACATTTCATACAATTAGTGTACGAGAACATACATTCTGTTTAAAAAGTACCGGGAGTTGATCATTTGGAAAACCAGCTTAAAGGGATTGTCAAAATTCTTTTTATAGCTAAGTTGGCACAGCTGTCCTCTATACTGACGCAGAATTTGAACGTCGCCTGTTATTAGGTTTGTTTACAGTGCTCCATTTTGTCATTTTTGTCTCAAATATATTTTGCGAGTTTTACAGTGGATAAAAACATCGAACGAAGAATTTGTCTTAAATTTTGCATTGCAAATGGAATTTCGTGTGCTGAGTCGCTGAAAGTGTTGTAGAAGGTTTACGGTGAATTGATTTTATCAAAAACACGTGCATATGAGTGATACAGTGCATTCAAAAGCGGTCGAGATGTCGTGAAAGATTCGCCTCGCCCTGGTCGGCCATCAACGCCTTCAAGTGAAGTTAACATCGCTAAAGTGAAGGAAATTGTGACTGAAAATCGTCATTTAACAGATATCCGCTGATCTTTATGTGTCTTACAAATCAATTCGTACCATTTTAAGCGATTGTTTCGGCATGAAACGCATTACCGCTCGACTAGGGCCGAAAGACCTGAATTTTCTTCAGAAACTCAATCGCGTAAAGGTTGCTGAAGACATGCTAGAACGAATCAGTTCAGACTCCACATTCATAAAACGCATTGTAACTGGTGATGAGACACGAGTATACGAGTGTGATATGCAAACCAGTTAACAAGCTTCGCTATGGTGTCTTCCAACTGAGCCGAAACCGAAAAACCACGTCAAAGTCGATCAAAAGTTAAGGTGATGTTGACTGTTTTCTTTGATTATCGCAGTGTTTTGCACTCGGAATTCTCTCCAGAAGGGCAGACGGTAAATAAAGAATATTATCTGACGTTATGCGGCGTTTCGGAGAGCAATATCGTCGAAAAGGACAGATTTGTTGAACGAAATCTCTTGGATTTTGCATCACGGCAACGCACCATCTCAGAAGGCTATCACTGTAAACGAATTTCTGGCCAAAAACTCAACAAACACCATCGAACAACAACCGTGTTCACCTGATGTGCTCCGTTCGACTTCTTTCTATTTCCAAAACTTAAATTACCACTTCGAGGCACCCGTTTTCAGTCGATAGAAGACATAAAAGAGAATTTGCGGCGAGCTGAAGTTGATTCCGGAAAATGCGTTTAACAAATGTTTTGACGGTTGGATTATTCGTTGGTTCGTATAAGTGTATTATTTCGGAACGGGCCTACTTTGAAGGTGTTGTTTGAATAAATAATAAACATTTTGTATTTTATTGGGCAATCCCCAGTACTTTTTGTATATAAATGTTCTCCATTTTCGGTTATAACAACCCCATTTCATGTTACAATATTGAAGCTTAAAAGAGAAACGACCGCGCTTGTTAACTATTCCAAAAAAAAAATAGATAATGATTCAACATTTATTGGTAAACTTCTTTTTCTTAACACTGTAGGTATATGTATGAAATTAGTTTAAAAAACTTCTGACAAGTCACTATTTTATTTTTTTTTTTTAATAATGTAATTTTTTATATTGGAATCTTAATGAGAAACACTAAACTCAAAGAGACTTAATGCAAAACACCAAATAAGTTTTTTATAATTTCTCAACATATGTTTCGTACGTTTAGCTTCGTACGTTTAACATCATCAGGAGATAAGTCAATAAATTAAAAATGCGAGGATTTATACACAAATAATTTGGCGTTGGCGTGGAAATTAATCTCTTTAAATTTAATAAAACGAATCAGTACATCTATATTGATCCTTTAGTCTCTAAATATTTCAATTTTAAAATTAATTTTAGTAGCGTATTTGTTTCTTTTAAAAGCGATGATTTTTCTGGAAGATTTAATCTCCGAGATTGAAATATTTGGGCCACTTTCTAAGCCTTAGATACCTGTATGTGCCGTATTAAAACTACCGATTATTCCTTATTTAATCCGGGAGAGGTTGGAGTACCTCATTTTGAAAATTCCTTCATAGTCAATTCTCTCGTTGCTTTATATGAAGTTAACTGGTAAAGATGAATATTGAATAAATTAAATTTCCTCCATGTCTTAGCCTCGCGTACCGAAAAGCTTTCATCGCTCCTAGGCTACTCGGTAATTTTCTTTGAGAATGTCAATGTCACGATAATATTAATATTAAGTTATCTTTTTGTTTTTGAATTGTTTCTATATATAGATACAGGATGTGAGGGAAAGTACTTTGGTAAATTTAAGCAACGATTATTGACGACATTTTAAAGACAAAGTTTCCTTACAGAGTCAAAGTCAAAAGAACAAGAGTCAACAAGTTACTAAATGACCAGTCGAACGAGTTAGTTATGATAAGAATTCATATTATAATAAAATATGTCCAAAACCATTTTTGCCAAATATTAATAGGTTATTATTATTATTAATCACGTCATACATAAGCCAATATTGATCGGTAACATCACGGCAACGTCGCAAACAATGTCATTTGAACATTGCGACAAAAATTATTTCAACATTGGTTAGTGTGTGCATTTAAGTTCGTTTTAAACCAAAAATATATGCTATACGAGGGGTATTTTTTAAATAATGTTCGATTATGAATGAGAGTAAGTATGTCTGTTTGTCTCTGGACTGAGCTAATTTTTAAAAAAGATGATTCGCCGGCCCACTGTGAGATACGATCTGTAATTCTATTCTTGAGTACAAGAAATTTGGAAGCAGGGGAAATTCATCGTCAGATTTGTGAGGTTTGCGGTAGTAATGTTCTGAGTGACAGTAAAGTTCGAAAGTGGGTGAGAATGTTCAATGACGGGCGTATTAATGTGGATTTGGTTAGTGACGTAGAGAACAAAATTCGAGAGAACCGACGATTCACGATTTCAAAGTTACCAAGTGAATTTCCAAACGTTTCAAGGTCAGTTTTGTACACCATTGTTTTTTTGCAAACCAAAGAGATTTGGCTGTGCTTTATCGTTTTTGACTCGATACAATCAGGAAGGAGATACATTGTTAGACCACATCGTTACAGGAGATGAGACTTGTGTGTCTCAAATGACTTCTGAGTCCAAGCAACAGTACATGGAATGGCGACACACATCGCCGCCAAAAAAGTGAAAAGCCAAACAGACAGTTTCAACACGAAAGATCATGGTAACTGTCTTTTGGGACAGGAAGGGATTTTGTTAGTGGATTTTATGCCGAAAGGCCCAACAATCAATTCTGATGCGCATTGTGAAAATTTGAGAAAACTCGAGCGTGCCATACAAAACATGTTTCTATACAAAGGTCACATGTTTCTGTACAAACACAAGATCTAATCTGGTCTTTTGGATGTGAAGAATTGGATCATCCACCTTACATTTCCAACATTGTATCCAGTAATTTTAATTTGTTTCAGTATTTAAAGGAGTTCCTTGGTTGTCAACGGTTCAACGACGACGAAGAAGTTAAAACAGGATTCATGGATTGGGCTTCTTGATGATTTGTATGACAAATATTTGAACAAATATGGAAATTATGTAGAAAAGTAGATAAAAGTGTGTATTTTCACACAAAAGTGATATTAGTATTTTCTTCTGATTAAAAAAGGACCTTATTTGAAAAATATACCTCGTATCATGATATGCTTCGTATTTACAGCGAAGCTTCCCAAAATTCACTGGCCACGGTATTTACGTGATTTTTATTATAACGTATTTTTATTATCCAAATAGACCGCTCCCAGCTCGATATACATTTGTCCAAGTTCCTCTGGATATGGCTAGTGTTGTTCCAAAATTAAAGAATGTACAGAAATACTCGATGTATTACGTGACTAGTTGGAATATCCTATTGGATGGTATATTGCACACTAAAATAACAACTACTCTACCTTTATTATGTAGAAAGGGCACAAGCGCTCTTAAACGTTGATTTTTGCCCATACACAAGAATATTGTAATTTGGCCAAAACTGTAGGAATTCAAATATTGTATGATTATTAACCGAAGAAGCTTCTTTTATCTAAAATGGGATGCTAGACACTTTAGGCAGTTAATTTAATTAAACAATTAATCATGTGTTTCTCAGTGTGACGATAATTGTATGGAACATGTCTACAAAACGGTATGGAACATGTCTACGTATGGAACAAATGTCTACAAAAATATTACATTTTAATTCCCTTAATCTTAAAGGGCAATGCAACCAATGCTGCAAATGCCAATGCAACAAAAACTGAATTATTTCGATCGAACAATTGGCTACGTTGCCAATTGTTAACAAAATTTCTGACCTGTTTTCCATGAAAATGGTTGCACTTTGTATAAAGGTTTTAAGGAAACTTTAAAAAAATCCTCATCATTATCATCATTGGCTATGCATTCCTACGGAATTGAAGACACCATTGGAGGTTCTTCTGATCTTTTTGTTGTGGTAGATCACTCCGCATCTACTTCCCGTTGCCTTTATAGTGTGTTGTGTGTGCTGGCCTTGTCCACAATTCGTCTTCAGTTCTTTTTGTCCTTCATTTTTGATCCCCACCCTGACAAATCAATTCGCCCCATAGCTGTCTCAACTTTGTCCTCCATCTTGAGCCACTCGATCTTCCTTTCATCATTACCGACCAGTTTCTAGTTGATGATTGCCAGTACAGTGCTTTATTGTTGTTTCCTGTGGATGTATCAATATCATCAAATTCTCTGTGGCTTTACGTAAAGTATATATCTTCTTTATTATTATTCCGGGTGTCGATCCGTTGATCCTGTGAAGAAGTCACGAAGTTGGAGTTGGACTCTTCAGTCGAGAACACTTGAAAATGTCAAATGCGATTTTGGCGTTGTGACTCTTACCAGGATCAACGAATTGACACCCGGTATGATATATATATATATATATATATATATATATATATATATATATATATATATATATATATATATATATATATATATATATATATATATATATATTCGGAAAGGCTTCCGCGATCGGTAATATTAGAATTACCACTTCCACTTCCACTTTGAAGCCATTGTCAAGACAATCTAGTTGATTTACCCAGAGTTCACAACTAGAAAAGAATGTGATCGGGGCGACCTCTGCATTAATAGGTGAGGTTGTGGGTGGAGCGCTCGATTGAGGGGTGAGGTTGAGACGGGAGATGGGCGTTTGACTGAAAGGGTTTCGGATGGGCAATTTGGAAATAAGTTGTTTCAATATATTAGGAACTCTAAGACCTTCGTCCCTCTAAGCAGACCTCTAAGGAATCTGGGCATTTTTCGATTTCAATTGTTTCACGAATTATGTGGGGTTTGTAGGCATTTATGCGCATAGATGCGATTACTTTGGTCTTGTCGAAATCTATTTTGTGACCAGTTTGTTTGGATATGATGTTCTGCTGGAGTCAAGGAGAGATCCGATTTTCGGACGAGGAAAGAATGCTCGTATATGCGATTTCGGATACGTCAGTTGGTTTGGCTGATATATGATTGGGAGCAGCCAGGACAAGGAATCTCATTGACACCATATGGCTCTTGTAGAATATTATCCTTCACTAGTCAAAGGAAACTGGATATATTTCTGTCTCTTGTAAATATCTTTTCGATATTACGGGATCTGAATACGTGGCAAATTCTATCAATAACTCCCTTGATGTATATCAGAAGAACTTTGGGGTTTTGGGACAATTCTCTAGTGGATTGGTTGGTAAGACCAGTTGCCTAAATTTTATTAATATGCCTTTTTATGCGTCAAATAAATGACTGGGAGTCAATTGGACGCTGTCCACAGAAATCTATATATATATATATATATATATACCCCTTCAACTGGATGACATATGTTTCGTCTCTTGAGGTTCAGACTCTTCAGGGCGCCGACATATACCATACCATCAAGACTAGGGAGACCCTATCCACAGTCAACAACCCATGTTTTCGCCGACCTCCCGTCGGATGGCGTATATATGTAGTGGTAGATTTTCTTGGACTCCGTCCAATGAGACAGCAGTAGCTGATTGTCATCAGACACCCAACCGTTGGGTTCCACAATCTCATGTGGAACACACAAGAATCTGCGTCTCCGCCTAAATGAATACTTTTGTTGGTTGCTTGACCGGGAAGGAGCCCACCCATCCCTTCAACTGGATGACATATGTTTCGTCTCTCGAGGTTTAGACTCTTCAGGGCGCCGACATATACCATACCATCAAGAATAGGGAGTCCCTATCCAAGAAAATCTACCACTACATATATCCGCCATCCGACGGGAGGTCGACGAAAACATGGGTTGTATGCGGGGATCCCGAAGTAGTCTGGAACCAGACTGACCGGTTTCTGTGCCAAGTGGCCCCAAAAAGAGTATGGTTTCGGCAATGGTCGGGCTCTGAAATAAGTGGTCCTTCAATGGCCTGGTCTCTGGTTGGCCGGATTCTCTGATGCCGGGTCGTAAAATCCGGAAAGAATATCAGAAAAAATAAGCCTAATCATGGCTTGGCCAGGAAACCTACGTACCTCTGTCGGAAGGGTAAGGCGCGAAAACGTCCGCTCACCTGGAGATTTGGAGTTAGACTGTCTTGGCCTTGTCCTAACGATACAGGAGCTCTTTCAATTACAATTCGCCCGAAATAATCTGATCAGTAGCGATCAAGAATTTGTGAACGCTACACATGTTCGCCTCCATCGTAGTATCAAAGAGGAATAAAGTTACTAATTCAAAGAAAGATCATCGAAACAACGGCCGATATTTCTTAGAGGAATAACCTCTAGGTATACATTTTTTACACAGTGAATAACAAAACACCTCACATACTTTTGTTACACCGTAATATAAAATTATACAATTTAAAAGATTGCAATTCATAGAGAAAAAAAAATGGCAATGAACGAGCGAAAGGTAATTGAACCGATTTAACTAACATCTATCAATTAGCAGACATGCAATGGTGTAAATTGCACTTATCAATCGACCCTCGTATCTCGACAACAGTCGGCAATTTGCAACGCCACGTTCTATCCGTTGACCTAATCTAATTTTTGTCATTTGGGATTGCCGGCGCAGCCCCGCCAAAAAGGGCGGTTTCCGTGACGTTCGCAAATTGTTTTAGCGCGGCGAATTTTTGATAAAAATATGCATCAGACGGAGCGGTTCAGTGGTGGCCCACGAAGCCGCTCCGGCACAAGGATTTCTACGTGATAACGTGATTTACATTCTTGCGTCTACGATTATAAATTTATTATTTTGGACAGCACCGTGATTTATATGTTTTAAAAAGTTGAATAGAAGTTTTAAGTAAAATTGTTTACTTAAATATTACATTTTTTAGATTTAGCTGATTGGGGATTCATCAGCTACTAAGACTATTAGCGACTGTACCTACAGCTTAAGATAGTAAGTACTGTCTATATCATAAGTGTCAAATGTGTGCTCTATGTTATTTTATTTCCGTAGTATTTATATTTGGCAACGCCGCGTAAATGCAAATGAGATAGAAGTATGCTTACAGGAACTCTGTTTCACTCAAAATATGAGATCATCACAACAAATAATTTACTTGGTTCTTTTCTGAATTGGAATGATGCTTGCAATAAAATAAAATTTTCGGAAACATATTGATAGATTGTGTATCTATAGGTATGAGGAAAAGAATAGCGCCTGCAAATGTGACCTATGAAATGCTAGAAGATGCATATTAAACAAATAAGTATGCTGGTATAGTGCAAGTTTTAGGTATAGATGAGAAAAGTGCTGTGAAATTTACCAAAGCCAAAAAAAATTAGAAAAAAATTTTAATTACTTCGAAATTACAGAAAAAAATAATTGAAAAATCTTCAAGTTTATTTATAAAATACCATATATTTTTTAATGTGTTACTTTATGTAATAAATGTAACTTTATTAATAAAAAGTACTTCGTATGTTTTGTAATAAAAAATGTGTATGACACTGATATCCCCACACATTGCATTCGCTGTATGTTTAAATTATTACACGCTCTGAAGCTCGATTTGTGAGTAACCAAAATGTTCGATTTTTTTTTTCTTTTCATTGATAGCACTTGCTTGTAATTTCTCATAAGGATCAATGGTAAAGGCAAAACATTTTTTTTATTAATATCTTTTTTCTGGTTCTCTGCAGCTCTTGAAAAATTTAACTGGTTTATTATCTTATTATAATGTTCCAATATGCCAAGTTTCATTTCATTCTAAACACTAATTTTATAACCGACAGTAGTACCTTAATGCGGGTTCTGAACCACGATCATTAGCTCAGTGATTAATACCAATCAGCACGATAATTCACTACTGGTGAGTGACCAACGTAGAATATTTTTCAAAAGGCATTTCAAAAGAACAATAACATTTACAATAACAATAACAATAACATTAAACAACAATACATTTTTTAAATCAATTAAATGTATTTAAGGAAGTACAAGCGCATCTATGGGGAAAACGACTTTCCAAATCTAAGATTTGAAATTCGGTAATTGTGACAAAAGATATGTAATTGAACTATGCTAAAAATTTGAAAATTATTTACAGTCTAGTTTTTTAGAAAAATGACATTTTCAACCGTTCTTATACACAGTCTCTTATGGTAGAATGATTTCCGCCCTCAATTTTTCTCTTTTTTCACTATTAATATTCCAACTTTATAATATAAAAAACATCACATGAACAAATTTAATATTTGCACAATGTTGTTATATATGAATAATATCGGGTTACCGATGTAATTATTTAAATAATTGAAGTCAAACTATTTGTCAACTTTCGATTATTAATAACGAAACACTCGACCAAAAGTCTGGCAACGTCGCGCAACCACCCGAGAAAAATTAAAGAGATAGAGTTATAGCTAAAAAAGGTATTACTATGTATGATGTATCAGAATTTGAGGTTAAAAAATTTTAATTTTTTAACCTCAAATTCTCATTTAATTTTAAAACAAATTTAATATTTGCACAATGTTGTTATATATGAATAATATCGGGTTACCGATGTAATTATTTAAATAATTGAAGTCAAACTATTTGTCAACTTTCGATTATTAATAACGAAACACTCGACCAAAAGTCTGGCAACGTCGCGCAACCACCCGAGAAAAATTAAAGAGATAGAGTTATAGCTAAAAAAGGTATTACTATGTATGATGTATCAGAATTTGAGGTTAAAAAATTATTTTTCTTACAGAATTTACCTGTGTGTCTAGAATGCATTTTCTTTAATAATAATTTTCTATTTTGTAGGTCAAAATTCTCATACATATACACTTGACTTTTTTGGACTGCATCCATATGCTGCGTCGAATGGCTGGCGAGAGTAAAAAAACTCCATGTATAAGTCATCCGACGAGAAGTCGGCGAAAATATGAGTTGTTTGATTGTGGAGAGGGACTCCCTATTCTTGGCAAAAGAACATATGTAGGTACCCTGATGAGTCTAACCACCAACAGACGAAACATGTGCCCTCCAATGTCCCTTATATTGGATGAGGATGTTTAATTCTTCATGTTTATTTATAAAATACCTCGCAAAGAATTAAAAATAAATTTAAAGCTCAATTTTGAATTGCGTATTAAAAAAGAATCAGAAGTAATCATGGTCTTCGAATTCTTTAAAAGAAATATCTGGTTTATCCTCTTTCTAACGGTATGCATTCATGCCATAAAAATGTTTTACTAACTTCACTAATTTGCTCACTTTTATGTAAACAACACGCGCAAAGCAGGTAAAAACTGTTATCTCCCTCATATACAGTAGAATTACATCATTTCCCTCTTTAATTAGGTAAAATGGATAAACCAGAAATTTTTTTAAAGAATTCGAAGAACATGATTCTTTTAGTTTTTCTTATATGCAATTCAAAGTTGACCTTTAAATTTATTTTGACTTCTTTCAAAAACTTTGTGAGTCCATTTAAAAAACTAGATGACTTTTGGAATTTTTCAAAAAAAGATTTAAAATTAACATAAAAAAACCTATGGGCCCAATAATGCTTTATAGTGGATGAGGAGATAGTAAAACACCCCTTCTATCGGCCAGTTTAATTTGGCAAACGATGCAGTAAACACACTGTATATATATATATATATATATATATATATATATATATATATATATATATATATATATATATATATATATATATATATATATATATATATATATATATATATATATATATATATATATATATATATATATATATATATATATATATATATATAATTAAACACAAATGAACTATTTTAAGGTTTAGGAGGGCAAAACATTTCATCATTATTTTGAGTCATAAGTATCGCTCGTAAGAGATCCTTTAAAAATATGTTTTGTTGCTCAAGAAGCTTAGAAGCTAATGAAAATCGTATACGTTATTTTATTAGTATACACCACATTATAACCTTAAAAACTGATAAAAAGGAAATCATTCTCTTGATTTAAGGGAAATTCTAATAATATTTTTGGACATAATTCAACATAAAAAAATTATACTTTTTAAGTTTATAAATAAGTCACTAGTCGCGTTGATTACAGTATTAAACGAAGTCTCTGTATGATGAAAGCGTAAGATGGCTTAAAAATTCGTCCGCTTTACGTGCCAAAACAACCATTTGTTTTTTAAGTTGGTGTAACTGTCCCTGACGCCTGGCATAACTTTCATATAATTTCGCTTACTAAGTTCGAAATGATAGTATCTTTTGTAATTGATAAAACACTTTATGTACAATTTTTTAGAATGGATTTGCGTCAAATTTTGTCCAAATAGACAAATTTCTTTTGCTGATGCATTAAAAATATTAAGAATGCTTTATGGCAATGAAGAAATGCTACAAGGACTGTAGTGACCGTAACGAAACAGATGGAGATGAACCCATTCAGAAAGATCTTTAATCAATGAACGACGTTAATCAATGAAGAAATCAAGGCAAAAGTCAAAGATCTTGAACTGAGTAATCGCCGATTAAGTATTAAAGAAAAAAACATCCAGCTTTGCGGTAAAATCATTCATGGTTCTTGCATTACGGTAACGCACCATGAAACACCGCCATGGTGTTCGACATGCCGTTGCACATGAACCATATTCAACAGAAATGGTACCGTGTGAACTTTTCTTGTTCCCTCGATTGAAAAAACCGATAAACTAATAGATAAAAAATATTTATTGAATGTATAGCCACGTTTAAATTTAGTAGTCCACTTTTTTACCATTACCATATATTATAATAGTTTAGTCATAGTTGAGCCATCTCTGTGTCAGACCTAGAACTTTTCCAACTACCTTCGTAAACTAATTTGATTTTTTTGGCTGATTTCATCAATATAAATGTTTTATTCTAGTTTAGACCATAATTCTTTAAAATATTATTCCTATTATATTTTAAACTGTTTTTGGTTTTGTTTTTGATCAGTTTCTGTTTTATAAAACTTATCCAACGATTCTAGTAGAAATGAATCCTTCAAATTTATAGTTGTAGTTAATCAAATTATAATTCTATAGAGACCGCCGTAAAGCTTTGAAATGATTACAGTAATCTATTATTTCAGAACAATCGCCATGTCGTTGGCAGAGATATACACAAAAATATTACAGTTCTCAAATTCCCCCAAGCAACTCCCCTTTGTATAATGATAAGATAATCTAAGACCGATCTCTCTGCAAAGTAACTTGTTGAATACGATTTATCAGGAGATCTTTCAGTCTGTTATGTCGAAATGGCATATCTTGAATTCCTGCAGTCTCCAGTTTCGAAAATAACAAGGTTTTTTTTTATCAGAAAGAAGAGCGTTTCTGTTGTACGATCTCAATGGCTATTGAAATAATAACACTTTGGCTAAAGATGCTTATCCAGAAATCAAATTAACTTCTTCTTGTTTGATATATATTTATTTGAGCCTGCTAATGATAAATATGATGATTTTGTGGAAATGTTTTCGTAAACCATTAATATATTCAAATAACTGGTTGATTTGTCCATTACTTTGTAACAGTTCATTTTACAAATTAGATAAAAACAATTTACTTTGTTATTTATCAGTTATTTTATTTTTTGACTTTCTGACTATAATTTCGTAACCCTTAAATTATTAATATATTCATTGATTAATATATTCATCGTAGACAGGGAGAACAGGGAAATTTTTATACGTAATGATGATGGTGTAGTGTAAAGATGATGCATCCTATTAACACTGAATTATAGTCCGGTTCAAGATATTTCGTTACCTTTCCACAAAATGTTAAATGCCCCAATAAATTTCAATAAAAATATTCCTAGTTTCCATTCAAAGGCGACAGAGTCAGAATGGTTTAACTTCTGAATAATTTTGAAAAAAATAAGATATTGTTAAATTATTATTATTATTACTATGTATGACTAACACATTTTTTATTGGTTTGTGTATTTTGAATGTATTAGTACAATAAAAATAAATAAATAAATAAATTTATCTATTAGTAGAATAAAAATTATAAGTTAAATTTAATTATACATTAAATTCGGTTTCATTTTTACTGTCACTTTGATCCACATTAATAATAAGTGGTTCTATATTATTAGTAAATGATACATAGGAATCTTCTATTTTTATAACATGGTTAATCGAATGTATCCAACTTTCTTTGGGCACACTATCTACCACCTTCCTAATTAATGTTGCAGCACTTGCAATTAGAGTCGGAGAATTGTTTTCTGCTCTAACATGGATTTTATGCCACATATGATCAATTGAATTAAAAATAGATTAATACGGGGGAAGTCATAAAACCGTATGTCCCGTATCGGCAGCAATGGCATCATATACATATCCATTTTTAATATTGAATGTCTTTAATATTTCCAGAACTTTATTTTTTTGGTGGTTAAGATAACTAGCATTGTCCATTACAATTACGCTTTCCTTAGTCACATTGGGCAAAAGGCTATTGATGAATCAATCTTCAAAAAGTTCTGCTGTAGTGTGATCATGATAGTCCAAAGATGAATGTTTAATATTTTTGAAGGACAACCATAAACAATTTGGAAAATTGTAATTATTTTTCCCTTGTTCGCTTGGGCATTGGTTTGGCATTTCCTTTTGCTGGCGCCTCATGTGTATCAAACCATATCTCATCAAGGTAGATGGGACTATTTTCTAATCTGTATTTTTTTGTAGAGTTTATGTAGTCAAACCGCCATCGCCGCAATCGTGATTCCATTAATATTTGTCTTGTATTAATGGCCCGATATGATATATTTCCTTAGTCGCCGTTGCAATGAATGCAATACAGGCACAGTTTGCTCTTCGTACATAGTATACATTTTGCTTCGAATTAAGTCTTTGTCACTTTCGTCAACACATTTTCTTTTACCAGAATCACTACGGACTTTGTTGGCTTTACTTGGCTTCATCACAATATCTTTAACTACAGACAAGGGAGCTTTCATTAATGAAGACGTTTCTACCGAGGCTGCATTTACATTAAGCGCCCTATTCAAAAAAGAAACATACACATTTTTAATAGTTTGTTTAGAATCGGGCGATAAATGTGCTCTTTTCAAATTAGCACTACCGGAGGCACAATGATCATTATCTTGCAAAGAACGCCACATTTTTTAAATGTCATACATTACGCTTCAATTATTCAAAACATTCTAATTTATTTTGGGGTTAGAGGTGACGTAATATAATGTTACTCAGTTTTTTCTTCATAACATTTCGGTTTACTTATATTCTTGATTAATAAATTTTTAAAAGCTATATATATTATTTATTATTATTATTATAGGACTAGCGAGTTAAGTAACAACTATTTTAATGATAATTCTTTTTTTAAGATTCTTTAAGATTTGTCGAAAATCTTGCTAAATAGTGTGATTAGATAAAAGAAATATTTTATTGTCATTTAATTTTTTTAAACTAATTACAACAACTTTTTTCGTTTGTATCAGAAAAGAAAATCAGTTTTTGGATAATTAAAACGCCGAAAATAAAATAATATTTTACTAACATATATAATTTTGTTATTGTTATTTAATTAAATTTGCCATAACTGACGTTCCTCTCTGAAAAACGTTATTGTTTATTTAAAAAATAAATCGGCAGTGAAATATCTAAAAGAAATATTTTTAAATTAAAATGGGACTTGACCAAGCAACTGAAAGATGTGTTTCTGTTTTCTATTGTTTTAATTACTTGGAATGTTATTTATAAAAATTAAAAATAAGTCCCCTCTTAAACAAAATCCATACATAACTCTAAGACCTAAAATCTAATAATTCTATTTATACAATAAAAAACACTACGAAAATCATAGTTAATGGTAAAAAACCTTTCAGTTTTAATGTCAACGTTCTTAAGTCATCATCTTAATAGTTCTAATCTTAATAGTAAAACAATGTATAAAATGCATTAGACATCATCAATTATGATCAAATATTCATAGAGTTTAGATTATTAGATAAGAATTATTAAAAAATTTGAGTTAAGAATATTTAATGATCCCTTTTAAGAATTCTTAACTTAATATGGTCAACGTTCAAGTAAAATGCTATGTATTATTAACTTATTTATGTTTTATTGGTTATTTTAATAGAATATACATTTTGAACATCTATACTGAATATAATAAAATTCTAACGATCATTTATCGACAATTTATGTGTTCTCTAATAATTTTGATTGTGAAATCTTCGATATTAAATAAAAACTGTTAAATGAAACTTTAATAACATAATCAGGAGATAGTTAAAACTCATAAGTTTTAAGTATCTTCTTGAAAGGAATATTTTTTTTTATTAACTAATATTATCGCAAGTGTTATTTATGTTTATAGTCCATATTTTGATTTAATTTTAAAGCTTCAATTTTTTTTAATCTGAAGAATAGCCACTGAATTGGTAAATCCTACGCAATATTTATGTCTATATATCAAAGTAAAATGAACTTAACTTTATTTTTAATTCAAATTAATATCTTGGCAATGCTGTGAATTATTTCAATCGATCTACTGAGGATGTAATTTGCGAAAAAATTTAACAGAAAATGAAAACAACTATAAATATTGTTAGTTTTAAGGGCGTCTTAAGATCATTCAAAGTTCTCATAAATAACTATAGAAAAACAGTGATATTCTGAAGTATTTTAAGTTATTTGCAAGAGAAGAGGGACTGACCAAATTCAAAAAAGAATAAAAAACATCTACACAATACGATCCTCTGATTCAGTTTTATTACTCTTAAACCTGCATAAATAGAATTATAGCACATCAATAATTTTTTTGAAATTAGCGCAAATTCTGTGTTTTATTCAAGAATGATAAAAACAGCTCAACTTGAAAGACGCTTTGCTTTCTCCTGATTCTCATACCAAGGAAATATTTTTTGATATTTTAGATTTGCCAGAAACATAACTCTAATTAACATCATAAATAATTGATAGCTAATAACAAATAGTTAATATTTTATGCGAATTTTCTTTTGTGAAGAAAACTGTCAAATAATTTAAGAAAAACAAACTTGACCTAATGATGATCCATATTTTAAAATAACGAACGAATAAAAAAAGTTGAGCATTGTTTTCATTAATGACTCGAACCAGATACAATTTCTCCAAGCTGTTTAACACAAAAGTAATATTTATCGGGGGGGTAGCTTATTATGCAGGAAATTAATTTCTTTTCATTTGAGTTTTCCATTAACATGTTTGATCCGCAAACATATTTTCTTTTCAGATTGAATTTTTAATTTGACCCGCAAGCAAATGACGTATAAAAGAACGCGGTCTTATTAAAATGATATATTTCTTTCGTAATACGGCAATGAAAATATAAAGATTTTTTTTTTGCTTGTGCCTTATTAAAATTTCTGCCGAGAATTGGCAATTAATTTTTCTATCCTGACATTTTGTCACTTGTTTAAGTATATAAAAAATGAACCCAAATCCAAAACAAAGGTAATTCTTTTTCCTTTAGGTAGGGCATTGACACGTGAAAATACTTGTTTTCGAAATAATGGTATCATTAGGGCCTCAACTTAATATTCGGGCTTTTTCGACTGCATTTGACATTTAATTAACATATGGCTTGATTGTTTTGATGTGATAAAGACATTAAGGTTTTTTGACTTCCTCAAGAGATATGAAGCGACTACCAATCAGGTGACTTTTCAGGGATCGGAAGAAAGGAAAATCTTAAGGACACAAGTCTAGATACTGCGCCGGGTACGATGAAATCTCCTAGCCCAAATCGGCTGTCGTTTCCAGAGTCCTTTTTACTGTATGTGCCTATTCATTGCCCTGAATCAAAAGAATCTTCCTTCTTTCAATGCCAGTAAAAGGGCTTTATTCCTTTCACATCATTACAAATACGAATCAGTATTAGTAACACGAATCAATCTAGTCATAGTCAATCAGCAGCGATCGCTTGAGTAAATTGGAGTAGGTTATAATGCACGAGGCACACATGAACCCACCATATATAAAGGAACACATTTTTGGCGTGGATATTTGGTATTGTAGTACTGGATAATTGCTAATCACGATTAAGCCACCTTTATCACCCTTTTGGGTTATTCTAGAGGGTCCACCTTTCTTGGCAGGTCACAAAACTGTTTTCTGGCCTGTTCTGTTGCTTGAATCTGGAATGACACAACAAAATCAAAGAATGCACCCTTATTTTTGGCTGTGACTTCATAGGTCACCCAACGTCTCTTCTCTTGAATTTTTCCTAACTTACGTAAACGTTTAGAAAGAGCTACGATGTTACTTCGAGATCCTGTTAGAACTCTAGCAGTATACGTGTAAATTTTCTTCCATGTATGCTTCCAATTCTTCATCCTAAGCACTTTTTTGGGATATCCCGTACCTTCTACATCATTTAAGTGAAAATTTCCAGTTAGGAATTGCTGGAACCACTTCAAACAAGTACTGTACGAAAGATAATTACCTCCCAAAGTCAAACAAATCACGTCCCATTTTTGTAAACAAAATTGAGCTTCGATGATGATATTTTAGTTTTTTTGCAATTGTATTAACTTTGTAAACCAATATTTACATATTATTTAAACTAACCTAAAACCAGTTATTTTAGCAAATCGTAGCTGTTCCTCTCGTTTTTGTATGGAGATTGTTTTTCATAATTAGAGAGCCCTATATAGCACAAATGTGTTTTAAACGAAAAAAACTATCCCTTAATTAATTTGCCATTCTTAGATGAGAAACAATAATGACAGATGCATTTATTTTTTTGATACAAATATTGCTTCAAAATTGTGAGAAAATCCACATCCCAATACAATTAACATTAAACTTTATTGCAGAAATGTAGACAATATTCATAGAATAGTATTTGTAGATCAACTATTATTATATAAACTGATATGAGTATTACAGGCTCGAACAAACAATTTCTTGATAACATAATTTATTTTACTGAAACATAGATTACAATTTACCTGTTCTATTTACATAAACTCCTCGTCCCCCACGGCGAAGAAAAAATCCACACCAGAACCGAAAGTCAATTATTTCAACAACCGCGCAACATAATTATTTTCGTAACCGCAACGGGGGCGTAAAACCTGGATGGAAATATTTCGGTTTGCGTTCGTTCCGATCGTGGAAAGCTCTCGCCAATGTCGAAAAACGTTTACAAATGATGGCGCGGACAGAATGCGGCAGCGACTGAACTGTTTGTCGCACCGGTTCCCGATTCCACATTTTACAGTTTCCGGATGAAGACGAGCGGAGCTCATGCGCCAGCTGCCCTTTATCCAAAATCTGTTGAATATATCACAGATTCACCTATTCTGTTAATTTGATATTTAATTGATTTTGTCTTAAACCATCTTAGTCTGTCTTTTACGTAATTCTCAACCTTTTTTAACTATCTTTGACAATTATTTATGAAAAAAATAATTCATGCTTAATCATCGAAGCAATCTCTCTTAGTCTCTGTGTACTTTCGTCACATTTCAGGCAACTCTCGACTAACAGATCGAAAAAAAACTTGATAATTTCGATTTGTAATAAAGACATTAAAGCTTTTTTCGGCTTCCTCAAGAGATATGAAGCAGCTATCCTTCTGGTAAGTGCAGGAATCGAAATAGATGCAAATGCCGCTAGTGAAAGAACAATAATCTTTCCTGGTTTCACCTATATATCAACGCATTATATGGTTGCTTTCACAAATTTCATATCCGTCATTACATAAGATACAAATTGATTTCCCGAGATTCCGTTTTTGTTAATTCTGAAAATGTATCTTTGTTCTTGGTGAAACATTCTTTAAAAAAAAAAGGCTAGTCAGGAAGAGATACTGATAACGCCGATTGCGAGACGGACCATTGCCTTTTGAGACAAGTCAAGATATGTTGATAGCGCCAATACGTTTGAAAGTATGAAAATCTTTGGTCATTGTGAAGAAATAAGTGAAGAGCTTGTTTGAAAACGCCGGAATACCAAAGAAGATAAGGTAACAACAATGACGGAAACTATATTCTATCTATCAAAAATGTGGCGGGGATCTTTTAGAAAAGAAGTTCTGGTGATTTGGAAGGCGTGAACGCGAACATAAGGTAGAAGAGAGCTAAGTTAAGAGCTGATATGGCTAAAATTTTCGGGGTTATCTTTCAACGCATGCGCAATCATATTGCCAAAATATTTTGATGAGTAACGCCATCTTTACCTTGAGGATGGAAACTTTTCAGACTATCCTCGTATAAGGGAACAGAAAATAATAAGAAATAAAAAATATTGCAGTCAGCCTAGAACTAGGCCAATCAGGTTAGGTTTTGTTTAGGTTGTGATGACTTGGATAGGAGAGTCAGGTGTCGAATTCAAAGGTAAAATTTAGCTTTTACACTCGGACAGCTGACATTTATCACTTCGAGAATTATGGTGTCGTAGCTCTATACTTGTGAAGCAGGATACCCATCAGAAAAAGTTCAAATCTCCCGTTTTCTGTACTTCGCTTATTCTATGCGATAGCAACATTTTACTGGCCAAGAGGATCGGATAAATTCTTGAGTACTCACCCTGGCCGAGATCAACTTTAAACGAACTTATCAATACGCCTGGAATACTTTACCATGAGAAGACGTCGATCGTCTAATTCGGTCCATGCTTCCCAGAGTTGTAGAGCTATATTTTAAGCCTGGCGTACATACGTATAATTTTTTGTATCAAATATGCGCGGATTATTTTGATTTTTTACAAAAAAAATTCAAAATATATCCAGAAAATATATTTTTCATAGTGTTTATTTGATTCTCCGCCATATAGCCATTTAAAATTATTTACACTGAGTGATGATGGCTGTCAACTCGATATGATAGTATAACCTGGCTATTAATTGACATTGTTGAAAAAATATGGTTTTCTAGTGGCTCAAATAACCCAGCTTAGATCTGCATTGTCTTACGCATGCTGGGCATATTGAATCTCTACAAGCCTATGCCAGGTTGAATAGGCCGCAATATTCGATATTAATTATTATATTGTAACTAATTATTAAATAATTATTAAAACTACTAAATCCTTAACTTTCTTCATTTTTTTCTTTACCTAACCTCACCTGCCAACATTAACTGGCGTTTGCTACAAGCTCGAAATATGAAATATTATAAACTTATTATAAACTCAGAATATATAATATTCAACATTTCGTTAATACTAAACTTTCCAAAGCAACAACAAATTTTAATACAATAATCTTCATAAAGGCCTTAATTACCAATTTATAACCAATATTAACATTAATTTGATGCCGATGATTTATATTAAATTCAGAATTTATTCAAAAAAGCAAATTCCTTTCAAAAATCAAAATAATCTGCATTAGCTTTGATGTTTTAGCCGGACTTCTAAATAGAGAGTCTGGCCAAAATTTCCTATATTCCGATACCCAAAATGAATGTTTAAGGGAACATTTTTATTTTTTTATTAACATAAGCCTTTGATTTGTCGTGTCAAATATTAAGTACTGGTATTTCCAGCTAAAACTGGATGTTGTTAAGCTATCATTACAACGACATTGTTATTTTAAAACAACTACAAAAATTATTTCAGTGTATGTCAGTGCATGCATTTAAGTTCGATTTAAGATCAAACATATATTATGTACGCGAATATCACGATATGCTTAGAATTTTCGGAGTATTAATACGCCCAATTAATTTGCAGCGATATTCAAGAAGGCTGCTGCCAGCTGGGCAAACATTTGTCCTAGTTTCTTAAAGAATTTTGGATACGGATACTCTGGTTCCATAATTTCGAGAATCTAGGCCCTAGCGGGAAATCGGTCCTGAAGCCGAAGAACAAAATTTTAAATTTTGGTAAAGATGATTCTGTCAGAAGTTATACTCTCGAAGTGTTGCACGACAAATTGGAGCTTCCTATTAGAATGTACATAGAATACTAAAAAAGCAATCGTTCTACCCTTATGAAGATCAAAATGTAAAAACACTTTTATCCTCTGATTTGTCACAAAGGCAAAAATGTATTGAAGAGTTTATTGTCCAAAACCAAAGGAATTCAAATTTTTTGTTCAACATTTTATCAATGGACTAAGCATCTTTCATCAGGAATGGGATGGTGGACATAATCTTCAAACATCATTAAACGATAATAATGTGTAAGTTTTTCTTTTCTTTTGTAACAAAACAAACCAACTTTAGGCTCAAAGAGGTCACTGTAACAAAAAACTGAATATCGATGAATCGAATTAAACAAGACGATCGGATGTCATTGTTAAGACAATTCAAATTATTTTAAAGAATTATAAATTAGAAAATTATAATAAATATAAATATATAATATCACTCTTATATAAAATACTCTCGCGATATACCGACAATATCGATTTTCAAAACTTATCTATTACTTTTTATATACTCCTATATACCATTTTATAACATTACAATACAAATCAATTTGAATTAAAAATTTTAAATTTCCTGCGGTTTTTAAAATAATGGAAAAGGCTTGTTAGTAGATTAATGTTTGCCTGGAATTTTTAGTTGGTCGCAGATTGCTGAAAAGTAAATTTTAAAGTTCGGAATTAAACGGTACTTTGCAAACGTATAAAATTGAAGCGACTTCATTCTGACTGAGATTTGTGATGCTCTCAGACCACGGGCGTAGCCGGGGGGGGGGGGGGCTTCAAAGCCCCCCCGAAATAAGCCAAATATTACCTAATATTATATCGAAAAAAGACGAGGAGTGGAGAGAGTTAAATTATTACATTTGAATTGAATATATATCCGAACTAGTGGACGTTGCCCACAATAACGTCATCTCTTGGCGAGTAGTATATTTTTGTTGTTTTATTTACTTCAAACTAAACCCCCCCCAAAACTAAATCCTGGCTACACCCGTGTCTCAGACTAATGTATTTTTATAGGTTAAAAAAAATTTAAATATAAATATACCCAATGAAAAAATAACTTAATATAAGTATATAAAATAATCTATATAAATAAAAATGTAAATGTTCGTTTGTTCAAAATCTTAAATCTTCTAAAGTTCTTTAATCATTCTTTTGAAATTTTGACACAACATTGCATACAATTACGCACGTGCTTTAAAATACCTACTATATAGATATCACATCTGTAACAGGTAAAATATGGTTTCTTTGAAAAATAGCGTCACATGTTAGACGTAAAAACAACACACCCTATACTAAATATTCTACGGCAATGAGAGCGCGATCTTTTAAGTGTAACAGCACAATACACTCAATATTAACTATCATTTGTTAACAAGTTATATAGAATTTAAGAGATCATTAAGATTATTTCACTGTTCTAGTTATAAAGAACCTAAGTTCCTGTAAATGTTGCTTTGAATATATTGCAAATATATTGCAAATTAATGAAAAACAAATAAATAAAATAAAATTTATAGGTCTACATACGTACATACATACATTTATATATGTGCAGCGTTAAAATTCTTTGGACTGCGTCCAATGAGATCACAGTGACTGTAATCATACACCCAAATGCTGAGTTCTGTATTCTCATGTGGAACACACAACCTGCGTCTCCGCCGAAATGAGCATTTTTCTGAGTGCTTGACTGTTAGAGTGTTAGAATTCTTTGGACTGCGTCCAATGAGACCACAATGCTGAGTGTAATCATACACCCAACTGCTGGGTTCCACAATCTTATGTAGTACACAGAAAAACCCCTGTGTCTCTGCCTAAATGAGCATTTTACTGATTGCTTAATTGGGGACGGGCCCCACCCATCCTTTCAATTAGAGGGCATATGTTTCGTCTTTTGATGTTCCAGACGTTTCAGGGTACCGACCGACAACCGGATATATTCCCGAAAAATAAACTATTCTTGACAATAGTTTATTTTTCGGGAATATATCCGGTTGTCGAATTGGTCCCTGTCGGAAGCTTGCAGACGTTTCGCCAAAATCTTATTTGGTATCTTCGGTGCTTACTGTCGCGAGGTTCGTGACTTTCTGAAGAAGTTTGAAGATAGTCACGAACCTCGGAAATAACCTAATATATGTTTTTCCATCCGTGCAGCAGTACACATAAACGTACATATATATATATATATATATATATATATATATATATATATATATATATATATATATATATATATATATCTTTCTTCCTAAAGCTCCAACCCTTCGTCGACGTCGCAGGAAGCGGACAACGGGTGAACCCGAACGTTTATTTCGGGAACAGATGGCTAAAAGGACTCTGGCAAAAAAAAACCCAGGTCGCGTCTGCAGTGGCAACCACCGCCAATCTGGTCGGCGTCTGTTCACTCAGAGGGTGCGGCTGTACACCAAGCTCCAGGAACTAACAATCCCTGGTTTTAAACTTCCAGTTGAAACATTGGACCCATAAGCTTTTAAGCAATCATGATTCGTGCAAGTAATAACAATAATATCCCAGGTGGTAACCAATCCACCCGTCGACAGACGGCAACCGGGTGCTCGGATTCTGGGAAACCTGGACTTTCACGATTCCAAAAAAAGTCGGAACTTTCCGGCAAATTTGCACATAAAACTACTACATACATTGGCATCTTCAACATCAACAAGCTAATCCAACCAGGAAAACTTCACAACCTAACCTCAGAACTTAACAGACAAAAGGTGTGCTTGCTCTACAAGAAACACGCATCACAGATGACGACACGGTAGACTACGGGAACTATCGCATATTCAAAAGCAGAACAGACAAACGAGTCGCCAGAGGTGCTCCGCTTCTGGGCATGGCCTTTGTGGTATACAAAGGGATAGTTAACTCTATTAAGGAAATTACCCCCATAAACAATAGACTGATGACAATGCCCATACAGTGCGCCAATAAAAAATACACCATGATCAACGTACATGCCCCCACAAACGAGGACAACAAGAAAGACCCCAAGTCTACAGAGAAATTCTGGGCAACACTAGAAAAGATAATAGCAAAGGTCCCAAAGGATGACGTCAAAATTTTACTGGGCGACTTTAACGCACAAATCGGCAGGGGAAAAATCCATTAGGAAACCGCAGGCAAATTCCCCGGTCACAAATTCACCAACAAGAACGGCATAAGACTCATCGAACTATGCCAACAGAATAACCTGAAGATCATGTCAACATCCCTCAGAAAATCTCCATGAAAACAGAAGACATGGAGATCGCCTATACAACAGATTGGAGAATTCCAATTGCACGTTGCGATCTCATATCCACAATAAAGAGAGATCCGTGATGTTCAAGTCCGCAGGGGCGCAAAACATCGACTCAGATCACCACCTAACACGAATCAAAGTAAAATTCACCTCAAGGAGAATTCATCAGAAGAAGGCACACCTACAGAAATTCGACACGAAAAGGATCAAGGAATCCAACATAACAGAGAAATAGGAAAAGGAATAAGCAGATACATGAGAACAATTCCACAAAAAAATTACACAAAAACATAGGGACTGATTCCATTGAAAAAGAACACAAAACACCCGTGGTGGGAATCGGAATGCGAAAGTGCATTATAGCGACGCAAACGAGCATTTCAGGAGTGCAACAGTAAAAAATCCTCAGAAAGCCAACAGCTTTTAACGAGACTAGAAAACAGACTGCCAAAGTTATTAGACAAACTAAGAGAAAGTACATGAAGGAACAACTAGACCCTATAGAGGAAAATTTCTGCAATTATAACACGAGAGCCTTTCATAAGACTTTTGCAACAGAAATCCGTGGGTACACACCACAAAATCTTTGCTTTAGAAAGTGGAATGGGAGATTAGCTCTAAACAATCAGGAGATTTGTTAGGAGCTGGTACACTATTTCTCTGATCTCCCCAATTGCCCCGAATGCGACACAAAATTTCCCAAGAAAAATTGTATCTATACCCACTCAGAATGACCACCACCAATACAGGAAGAGATTCACAGGCACATTTAAAAACTGAAGAATAACAGGACATCCGGTGAACTTAGATGCGGAACTATTGAAAAACCTCGAACCGAACTCACTGCGGGAACTCACGCAAATTATCACGAACATTTGGCAAACAGAAAAATTACCAGATCAATGGAAATGTGCTCTTATACAGCCACTGCACAAGAAAGGAGACAGAACAGATGTGAATAACTATAGAGGAATCTCCTTACAACAAGTCACTTACAAAATCTTCTCAGTATGCCTTCTCCAGAGAACACAGGAACAACTAGAACACAAAATTGACGAGTACCAGGCAGGCTTTCGCCCTCGTCGCTCATATACTGAACTGATCTTTAACTTAAAAACAATACTGAAATACAAAGCTATCAGGAACGTCCCAATCATCTGCACGTTCGTTGACTTCAAGAAAGCATACGACTGTATTGACCGAAAATAATTGTTCAACATCCTAGAAAAACAAGGACTCGATTCCAAAACACTACTATTGATCAAGCAGACACTGACCAACACAATCTCTAAAGTGAAATTTATGGGAGAAATTTCCGAACCCTGCCTGGTTAAAATCGGAGTACGCCAAGGAGATGGGTTATCCCCACTCCTCTTCAACCTGGTCCTGAACAAAGTCATAATGAAATGGGAAAAGGAACTAAAAATCAAGGACACTGGAAACCAATACGACTCGGACGAACCAAAAACAACATAGAAATATCATGCCTAGCCTTCGCAGACGACCTAGCCATACTCGCAGACAATGAAAAAAGGGCAACCAAACAGATCGAAGTCCTTAAGGAATGCGCAGAGAAAGTTGACCTACAAATATCCTTTCAAAAAACCGAATTCTTCTGCTCAAAATTAAATGTCCAAGATTTGAACACCAAATACGGCAAAATAAATAGGACCTCTCACTTCAAACAGCTGGGCGAGATCCTCGAACCCACAGGAGGAGAGAAGATAGCACAGCAGACTCGATTACAGAAGATGAAGAGGGTATACGGCAATACACACAATATCTACAAAAAGAAATGCCTATCCACACACACAAAAATAAGACACTACAACACAGTAATCAAACCAGAGGTACTATACGCAAGCGAGACACTTATACTCCATACAAAAAGCGGCATATAAAACATCCTAAAAGAAGAACGCAAAATTATGAGGAAAATTCTCGGCCCAAAACTGACAGAGGAAGGATACAGACTACATTCTAGAAAGACCACAGAGAGAATGTCCAACGTAGCGGAGGACATAAGAAAAAGAAGGTTGAAATTCTATGGACATATCAGTAGACTCCCACCAATAAGACTCACTAACAGAAGTCTTATGTACATACAAGGAGTCAAGTCCACAGTACCATGGATCGCACAAGTCAGAGCTGATCTGAGAAATGCACAAATGGGTCCGACAGAGATTGAGGATAGAAGAACGTACAGACACAAAATACATATGTGGAACGTTGCATCAGAGAGCGAAGTTTCGAGGAGATCAGGAACAAAGTGGACGGAGGAGAGAAAGAGAATCCACGGAGAAAGAATGAAAGAGGTGTGGAGGATCAGAAAAAACACTCGAAAATGAGTCAGGATGCTTTGCGTGATCCAACCGGGTATATATATATTTCATCATCATCATCATCAGCCCGTATCGATCCACTGCAGAATGAAGGTCTCTTCAGCATGCTTCCAACCTTCACGGTCCTGGGCTTTCCTCTGCCACTCGGGTCCAATATACTTAACGATGTCATCAATCCATCGTGCTTTCGGTCTTCTTCGCGGACGTTTGCGATCAAGCGGTATCCACTCCAGGATTGCCTTGGTCCATCTGTCGTCCCATCGCCTCGCTATATGGCCTGCCCATCTCCATTTCAATTGTTTTACTCGTCCAATGATGTCACAGACTTTTGTTTGTTCCCTGATCCATGCGCAGGACTTTCTGTCTCGTTTTGTAATGCCAAGCATACATCTTTCCATTCCCCTCTGTGCCATCCGAAGTTTTTGAATTGATTGCGATGTGAGTGTCCAGGTTTCACTTCCGTATGTCATAACGGGTAGAACGCACTGATCGAAGACTTTTCTTTTCAGGCAAAGTGGAAGTCTGCTCTTAAACACTATGTTGAGCCTACCAAATACCTGCCAGCCACATTTAACACGCTGTTCCACCTCCCGGGCGGTATTTCCCTCCATTGAAATCCTCTGCCCAAGACATATAAAGCTGTCCACAATCTCTAAATCCCTTCCTAAAACTGAAATTCTTTTGTCCTGAGCCAAGTTATTGAACATAACCTGACTCTTTTTCAGGTTTATTTTCAAGCCAAATGGTTTGCCAGCCCTTTGCAGTTCCTGTATGTGTCTTTGCAGCTCCTCTGGGTCTTGTGAAATGAGAATAATATCATCTGCAAATCTAAGATGGTTTAAGTTTGCACCATTGATCTTTATACCATCCTGTTCCCAATCCAGTTTACGGAATACTTCTTCAAGGCCAGCCGAGAAAAGAATAGGTGATATTTCGTCACCCTGCCGTACACCTCGTTCTATATTAATTCCCGCCTCAAGATCATCAAGGTGAATTGTGGCTGTAGCTCCATCATATATCGATTCTAATAGGTTTACATAGGCTCTCTCTACACCTTGGCTAAGCAGTGCATCCACTATCGCATGCTTTGAGATGGAATCAAATGCTTTTTCGTAGTCGGTAAAAGCCAAGCACAGTGGCATGGTCTATTCGTTGTGCCTTTCTATGACCTGCTTGCTGTACAACCTGGATGTGATCCATTGTACTGAATCCACTTCTGAATCCTGCTTGTTCTCTTGGTTGTGCGTTATTCATTTTTTTAAATATTCTTTTAGAAATTATCTTAGTGAAAACTTTGTACATTACTGATAGGAGGCTTATTGGACGGTAGTTCTTTAAATCTTCCTGTGCTCCTTTTTTATGTAAAAGGATCACTTCTGTATTTTTCCATAAGCCATAAGCCATAGCATTTTCCATAATATATATATATATATATATATATATATATATATATATATATATATATATATATATATATATATATATATATATATATATATATATATATATATATATATATATATATATATATATATATATATATATATATATATATATATATATATATTTATTAAAAATATAGTCGTTAACATTTTGATATTATTAAAATATAACTGAATTGTTGTGTTGGTGAAATGTTGATTATAGCCTAAGTGTTGCCCACGAATGTATTTTAAATAGAGATACGAGTCGAAAGTCAAATCTTTTAATCGTATTAATCCTTCTAATCCTTTAGGCGACTGCCAAATTGCAAAGTTTGGCTCTGCCACAGACACATTTTAAAGTTAGCAAGCTTAAATGTAAACTGAAATTTTAAAGTAGTTTTCGAAAGCGTTTTAAAATGACTATACGGTTGAGTAACTATGTATGGTCTTGACCACAAATACTTTTGACCACAAAAACAAAATATCACTGTATGTATATGCCCAGATGTATTATGCCCAGATATTGTCATTCGAAACTCAAAAATAAACACCTTTGGGTATTAAAAAGAAATTATGTATAATACAGGGTTAACCATGAAATTTAGTGCAATAAAATAAATTGATTCGGTAATGGAAAGATTCTTTAATATATAGGGTGCATTTTTAGAGTGCGTCCGGACATTAAATTGCAATAAAACAAATAACCAAATTAGATGCCTTGAAAACAATGAAAGTTTGAAAACAGTTTCCGTACAAACATCTGCCGTGGCTACTTCTGACAAAGCTCATTCTGTTAATCCAATTTCCGACTACTTTCTCAAGCACTTGGGGTCTTATGACCGCAATTGTCCGATCTATGTTGGCTTTCAATGCATCAATAGTTGGCACTGACCTTATCGGTATTGACCAACGATTTAACATGACCCCAAATAAAATGATCTAAAAGAAAACAGGTCCATTTCTCAAAATAATTTTCTCATCGAATTGATTCCTCAATAAATGGTTTGTTGTATTCGCTATATGACATGTGGAGCCGCCCTGTTGGAACCCCATTTCCTTCACATCAATACCATTCAAATTTGAAATTAAATAATTATTGATCATCCCTCAGTAATAATTCATATTAACGAATTGATAAATTTGGATCTTCATTAACATTGTCAGCAACAGCGGCGATATTTTCTTCGAAACGCACAGTTTTTGTTTTAATATCGAGCAGCGTGAAATACGTTAAGAATTTGTCGATAATTCGTGGAATACATCGCTTGGTTGGATGCTTTTTATGCACAATAACATCTACCTTGTGCTCTATAAGATTATCGCACACAATACTGATTTTGATAATAAATTTCGACAATTTGCAAGCCTTGCTCTGATGTTAAACGTTCCTTGATGATTTGCCAGACATTTGATGTGCCATGGTGATTGCCATAATGATACTTACAATGATGATTTGACAGTGACCCCTATCGGAAATTCTTATACCCTAAAAAAAATCTATATCTCTATATATATCTCTATATCTAAAAAATCTAATCTTTGAATAAAACATATTTTATTCAAAGTATTGTCCATCGCTAGCAATTCATTTTTCCCACCTATCTGAGAATTTGTGGATGCATCGACAAAAAAACTGTTGCTCTTTTGAGTCAAACCAGTCATCGAGCCATTTTCGTAAGAAGTGGAGCACTGCTCAGTAAGTGTATGACCCATCGATACCAATAAGTAGTATTCGGATGGAGCCAACTCTGGTGAAACGTCTCAATTGTTTTCTTTTGCTCGTTTTAGCGGATTTGCTAGATTTTAGCAGCTCATAATAGATCACACCCTTCTGAATCCACCAAACACGACGGCTCTGTGTTCCATCAATAGCGATTTGGCCTTGCAGTCGATGTCGATGGTTCGCTTGGACTTACTCAAGATATTTTACGCTTAGGATTCTCAAAATATATCCACTTTTCATCACCAGTCACCATTTGATTGAGAAATAAATTTCTTATGTATGTGTCGAGCAGTGGTTTTCGCAATTGGTGTTTCGGTTTTCCTGCTGTCTTCCATTCAGTTTATGTCGAACCCATTTTCCCATCTTCTCGATCTTTCCCGTGGCTTTTAAAAAAATAGAGGCGGCTTTTCATGTTACATTTAATTAGCTTTTATTATTAGCATATATTGCTGCATTGAGCGCCATCATCATCCAACAATGCTTGCAATTCGCTCCTCGCTCTTCCACGTTCCTCGTTTCTCGCGTCAAAATCGCCACTTTTGAATTTTTTTAAACCACTTAAAGCACTGTCATTTGCCAAGAGCGATTATGTCGCAGTTTTCTCCAAATGGTAACAGAAAATGAATGCTGTCCTCACATCGTAGTTTCCAGGTACAAAATTCGACATGTTCAACGCTATTACAAACTATGCTGTTGTATGAAACTTATATTGCAGTTAGCTGAAAATCTTTGTCAGATGTCAACAAGGAAATGGTACCAATGACGCGATTTGATGGTAACTACATTGACAGCTTGGGCCATCTATGGGCTAATTCCGGTTTCATATTTACAGTCCTGGTGTCTGCGAGAGTGCCTGAGATTTGGCGGGGTAAGACTATTCGTCAACAGACTGATAGGAAAATTTCGATTCCCTGATATCAATTTCAAGGGAAAAGCATCAGAATATTAGAAGCATCAGATAATTAATAAACGATTAAATGATCCGGTAGAGACTTGTTGTGGAGAAAACTTTTATCTGCCAAAAATTGCCACATGAGACGGCGCCAAAACAGTATACTAATAAGACTTGTATCGATTCTTCTATTGGAACCATTGGTGTGAAACGTAGAACTCAAAGAAATTTACCACCAAACACCAAATCACTTGTTTTTAACTTCCCAAAGTGCGTTTCGCCAAACATGTTCGTATCATCAGGAAATCATTATTCCTGTTTATAGTTTCCGAACATTTTGCTATTTGAATACAAAAAATAAATAGGCACAACATTTACAGACGAAATAAACAAATTATAGACAAAAGTATTAAAAATATGGCCTTAATACATTAACCTTGAGATTAGAAGTAAATTAAATCAAATTTGTGCCCACAACCAGAAACCAACCAATGTCACAACCCCAATTTAAGGAAGAAATTTGTTAATATACTGCAAACAAGTAAATAAACCAAAACCATTATTTATCATAGAATGAACATATTCATAATATATGTTATTCCCTTATAATTTTCGTTATTTGTATATTCAACGTTTAATAAATCTTGAAAGCTAATGTGTTTGAATTGAAAATTAACTTCCAAAGTAAACCGAATTGAGGTAAACTTAATATAATCAGTCATGTGCCGGAAACAGTTGCATGAAACCCTAAATTTTTCTATCACAAACGTTTGAGTAATTTAATTCGTTCCTGTTGATATTATCAAAAATGTTTCCTTATTAAATATTAATGAAATACTTACAGCACGTGGAATTGTCAATGTCACCCTCACCGTACACAGCACACATCTTCTTTTGCATATGGGAATCATTCTTGTTTTTCGGAAATAAATTTTACACGTGTGAAGTAAATAACACCTCGGTTTTAGGATATAATGTCATCTAAGAGTAATAAACGGTTTTGCGATATAATGTCATCTAAGGGTAATAAAAAAAAATCTAAAAGTAAAAAAATAAGTAGGAACTTCTGCATCAACTCGAAAAAAAAAAATTAATAGGTCCCTATATTTATTATACTATATTGTAACTCTTCCAGGCCCGGACCGAATTTGATGATCTATCTCTTTGTGAGTATTCAAGGCGCGTTAGTCACATGCTTCAATGCCATTTAAAGTGACCGTTATCCCATAATTATTTTATCGGCAACAAATCTGGTGATCTCGCCGGTCAGTTAACTGTCTATCACAAACCAACTCAGATATGATACCGAGGAAAGAACGAATTATTTCAACTTCCTCTGATGATTATTAAACTTGACATTTTCAAGCATAAATCTCTCCTACTATTGTTCCTAGTGTGATTGTGGAATGCCCTTCTAGTGTGAAAGATAAAACTTTCTTTTCACACCAAAAACGGGTGATTTCTCTAAGTCTATCAAGGCCTGTACTACGTAAATAAAATCTAGACACATCAATAGGGTATATAGAGCACCATTCCTGGTCTAATTCTAAGCGGCTGGTTTTGTAGTTAGCTGTTAAAAAAATACGCAATAACATCCGGTAAGCACACATCACCAACAGTTTTCTTTGAAGTGGTGTTATTTACAGCTGCAACAAATTGAGCACGCACTCTGAATATTTTCAGGTCGATTTCGTATTGCAAAAAGTCTACGATGTTGTTCGTCATGAAAAGTTGCAAGTGGGCTCGAGGAAAATATAATATATATTAAAAAATAGGGAAAATTTGTACCAAGCTCCACGTAATAATTGCTCATTTCTTCAGTCGCCCTCCTAAATGCCAGCAAGCGTCTTCCAATATTTGGGTTCTGGCCTTAAACCATCATCAATTGGGCTCGAGATCAATTGAAGGCAGTTTAAGGCCAGAAAATGTCTTCAGTGATTCTTGCTGACATTTGCTGATCCATGTTATCTTAATGCATCTTAATGCAATTAATTCAGCAATAGGCAATCGTGTCAATATTTCACGAAAACTTAAGCTTCTTTCATAGCAAGAGCTTGTTTTCAAATTCGGATAACTGCCCTAAAACGACACCTAGCAATAATTCGTGACATTTTAACATTCTCAATGCATAGCTTAGTGGCATCAGAAAAAATAACACATGGAATTATTTAAATGTGGTATCACTTGCCATCAAAAATATTATTAAAATGTCCCTTGGATCTGTCAATAAGATTTGATCACCACGTGTTTTCAATGTTTTGCTTTTCCTTTTTAAGATTTTTATTAGTTTCTATGTTTCATGAACAACAAAAAATATTTTAAAAACACTTTCTTAACAGATTGGATTATTTAAAATATATAATTATAAATGATAAGCCTATTTTCGCTATTAGTGCTAAACTGTGTATATAATTCAAAAATAGAGATTATTTATAAAAACTGAAAAATCCAATAAAATGTTGTACTTTAGTGTTTGTTAGTGTGTGTTGTAATTAGTGTTTTTTTATTAATTATTACCAGTGTCATGTTGGTTGTCGAGATTTATATTTCACGTGGGTTTGCGGACTATAATACTTGAGAAAAACCACAATTAAAACTTTATTTTTATGTAACGGTCCCAAATTTTTCATCAACAGTATATATCTAACCAAAAATAATCGATAATCGTTTTGCAATAACAATTATAAGTTAACGCCAAAAAAAACGCATTATCTCAATACAGAATTACCTTACAAAATGATAGCGGGGCCCCTTTCCTTAATAAGATGACGCTTTAGATGCCCCAAAGAAGGATCTGGCAGAGCAAAAGAACATCTAATCTCGTTAACGGATCTTTCCGACATCGATGCATAAATTTTTAATCTGACATTAAGGTAATAAAGAAACAAGGGGAGGATAGAATAACGGCGGATTAAGTTTTCAAAAGTAATTTTATTTTGTTTTTCTTTCAGAATTTATTAGCGTTACTATACCTTGTAATGACAATGAATGTTAAATTTCATAAACGTGTTACTGAAAAACCCTCATATATATATATATATATATATATATATATATATATATATATATATATATATATATATATATATATATTTATACGTATACGCTTATAACCACACGATTAATCATGTCCCGGCAGTTATGACGAAACATTCAATAGATAATTCATTTTTATAACATACTCCGTTATTAAATACTTCTGATCCACGTATTAAAATAAACGGTACTTTTGTAGTAAACACAAATATATAGACATAATATACCATATATATTTAAATATCATACCATTTCCACGGAGATTCAAACGCAAATTTTCTTTTAATATTAAAATCAAATATCTTCATTTTTTCTAACATTGTTGAAAAAATCGCAACTACAGACCAATGAATGTTTTGTGGGTTCCCGATCTTATCGCCTGAAATTCCGCAATCATTTTTATACGTCCATGCCATTTTATAAATATTTAATATAACCTCACAAGATTTAACTCTTTTTTTCGTTGAATCGACAGGAAATGTAAAAAACCTAATTTTTTTTTTGTTCACTGTAATGTGTACAGTCTGGCAGAGAACACATTACCATTTTCAACTAAAACAGAAACACCAATATTGTTAATACCATTTATATAACAGATTTTGTAAAAAACCAACTTACCAATAATAAATTTAATAAAATTTACCTGAAAATCCTCCCAAAAAACTGAAATTGACACTCATAAAAGGTAAACTAACATAACCTTAAATTTACTTTCACACAAGAAAAGGTCCGAATAAAAACGTTTTACGAGTAATTCAAATATGTTAGATGTAAAATTGTGAGAGAAATTACTTATTAAACTTGTAAAGAGAAGAAAATAACTAACAAAAATTCTCTTATGAGAATTTCAGTGGACATTCTCTTTGTTTGGAAAGGTTTGATAAGCTCCGCCATGTCAGCATTTAGGATGTCTATTCGGTCCTCAAATGTTAATGTGACATTATTTCTATCCATATATTGCACTGAATTCATCTTCACTATTGTAATCATTCAAAACAATCACTTTGCAACCACTTGAAAAGTCGAAAAGCGCGATGACGAAAAACACCTGACTATTGAGACTGGAGCAGTGCCCAAGATATGACGTTATAAATGCGTTTAATCTCCGCTTTACTAGAGAAGGGATGCATTGCTGTCTTTGTTTTTCGAACGCTATAGTAAAGAAAACAGTAGTGGCACAAACTTGTCCGTGCCCACAGCACGTGTTCTTTAATCAGTGCGCTTCGGCAACCCACGACCTATTTCGTTACCGAATGATATTATGGATGTTAGACTATAGAAGTCGCAAGAAGAAAATCATAGACCTCACAGAGAATAAATTAATATATAATCGGAAATTATTTTTTCCACTTCATTTATTAATTATTTAGGTAGGGCACATGCCCCTGTGCCCTTATGGACCAACCAGCACTGATAACATGTATTGTGCGGTAGAATGGTAAGACATCAAAGCAAAAAGACAGGCTGTCGCCTTTAGACCGACCAACAAACACTACCGCAGTTTTTTTTGCGATTAGGTCCAGCATTATTTATTTAGAGTTATGTATTTGTATTAAATGACCTATTCTCCATAATTTTATTTAGCCCCTTCAGTTTTCTTGTTGGTGTTGTATAGTAAAGTTGTACTGTTTGTGATCGTATCTAAGCGGATTTATAAACGAAAACATTTATAAACTCATATTAGAGAGTTTTTTACAAAGTAGTTTTAAGTTTTTTTTTGTGTATTTTGAGACTAGATTTTAAGTTTTAAAAATCAAATTTTCTATTATTTTGTTCTTACATCCATTAGAATACGTATGTATTTAATATAAGGTATTAATGTAAGGCTTAGTAAATTTCACGGTTTATGATATTTACACGCTTCATTAGGTAGGGTTTTCATATAAAGAGGACATAGTTTAGTTTTAGAAATAGATTAAATAATCTCCTGATGATGCTAACATGGTTAGCAAAACGTGCGTCGAGAAGTTTAAAAAAAGTGATTTGGTGTTTAGTGGTAAATCTCTTCAAGTTTAGTGTTTCACCAAAGGTCTCAATAGAAGAACTGGTGTGTATTTTTGTCAAGAATTAATAAAAGCCATAAAAATGTGATTAGATATGTATATGTAGGTACATACATATTTTCATTTTTTTACGAGAGAGTGCGACACTGTTTGTGACCCATCTAACCTCGGGTAAGTACCAGGTCTGTTCAAAAAATAATTGAATGGGCTCGTGGAGAAAGATATTAAAAACAAAGAAAATACATCCATTTAACGTTCAGCCTAAGCCCAGCAGATGACGGCTTAAGGCCAGAAACCGGTCCTTCCGGTCAAGTCAGGTCTGTTTTCAAATTTTGTAACTTTTCATAACTTCTTTATTTTGCAACTTTTATATAAATCATTTTTGGTAAAATGACTTATTTTTACGAGTGCTAAAACCTGTTAAAATAAATGGCTCAATTTTGAAAACACCCTGTGTATATACATATTCGTGAACGTATATCTGTCGTTTTCTTCGATGACCTTTCCATCTCTCGTGAATATATTAGTCGGAGAGTAGTAAATATTAGTCGGAGAGCACAAGATCGCGATAGTACGGTGTATAGACCAAAATATCCCAATTAAATAACATAAGTTTGTATTGAGTGGCCAAAGACATCAAGTTTTCAGATGGTTTAAGCCTGAGACTAGTTTCAAGATGAACCTTACAGCTAAAGGTCTTCTACTGCATGGAGCAATCTAAATATCTATAGAATTCGGAATTTCATGCGTTCTAATTGTTGGTTGACGATCAAAATGATCGGCGAAGAGTTTAATTTGACTCACGCAATCGTTCATCAAAACAAGAATTTTTTAAACCACTTTAAAGTCTGAGCCCTTGATAAAACACTTTCCATAGACCTGTTCGCCCCCTTTTTCAGATGCATCACGCATCAAATGTTGGTCTACCTCCCCACCGATGAGGACGTCAACAGTGTTGCCAGATCGGAACACAAATCGCATTACTTTATCTTCACACTTCATATATTCATTTTATAAAATTTAACATTATCAACATCTAATTTCCTTGAAAGAAATAAATGTAAGTGCCGTAAATAACTCTCTAAATTATTTTAAGCATAACAATAACGAATAGAGCGTATTGTAAGTAACAATTAATTCGAAAAGTAGATAATGGGTTTATGTACCCTACCCAATTTATTTTAAGCCATTATGCTTCTCTAACGAAACTAGTTCTACAAACAAATGCAATAGCGTTTTTGTTTTGCTGTTGTAAATAAAACCATTCTATTTAAGTGGATTACTTGAGTTGGTAAATGTATAACGATATATTCTGAAATTGAAGCATTTATAGTTATAGTATTTTCTATTTTTATTTTATTTATTGTAGTGTACTAAAAGTGATAAATTGAGACGTATATTTCTAACATATCAACTTGCTACGTTTGTCCGTATTATTACAAATTTGAAGAATTACTCAAAAAATTTTATCCAGTCCACATTAATACACAGTTTAATACTTTTGAGTACATTTCTCCGCATTCGTAGCTTAAATTTCCGTATTTGTGATACATCAAACATTTTTCTTGTTTGAATACTATACATACGGTTTTTTTTCGGTTCATTTCGGTTTTGCGTTGTTCAGTGTTGTAATTTCATTTACTTTGTATTGTGCCTTTGAAAGTAAAAGAAGGGTCATTCGAAAAATTATCTAAAAAGTCCAGTGAGTGGAAGCAAGTGAAAATTGACCAAAGAAAGCAAAAACGATTCCACCTGCAGGGAAAGTTATGGTTACAGTTTCCTAGAATTCTCGTTTAAGATAATATCATTACGTGGGGATAATATAGGAATATGATAATATGGGAAAAATGAATGTCATTCATCAAAAAGAAAGTGCTCTTTCACCAAGATAATGCACCTGAACACACGTCTCAGTTTGGTGCTGCAAAACCCTTCGAACTTCGAAGTGCTTCCACACTGCAAAAAAAAACACTGAAAAATGAAATAAAGTAAAACATCCAGTGTTTTTAATCTTAAACAAAAATATAATTACGATATGAAGATATTGATCACCAAACAGAAAATGCATTTGATGATATTTTTTACTAAAATTATTATTTTCTTCTATCTTACTATCAATATGGTGAGATTTTAATAATAAAACCATAAGTTCTGAATGTTATTGTGCTCAGTTTGATAGCCTAAAGTTGGCTCAATCAAAAAGGTAATATTCTGAAGCATGACAATGCACCAATCAGAACCACCAAAGAAAAAAATCGAATAGTTAGGCTGGGCAGTACTTTCTTGCCCACACTATTTCCCTGATTAACATTTTCTTTGTGGAAAAAAAAATTATTGCGATAGCTGCGCTCGGATAATATTTTACTTCAAAATCACCCTGTACAGCATCAAGAAAAAGGTATCACTAATGGGTAGACCTATACCTATATATATATATATATATATATATATATATATATATATATATATATATATATATATATATATATATATATATATATATATATAGATTATCATCATCATCATCATCATCAGCCCGTCAATCCACCGTATGATGAAGCTCTCTTCAGCATGCTTCTAACCTTCACTTCACGGTCCTGGGCTTTCCTCTCCCCCTCGGGTCCAATATACTTAATGATGTCATCAGTCCATCGTGCTTTCTCTGCCCAAGATATATAAAGTGATTTACAATTTCCAAATCCCTTCTTAAAACTGAAATTCTTCTGTCTTGATCGAATTTATTGAACATAACCTGACTCTTTTTCAGATTGATTTTCAAGCTAAATGGTTTTTGCCAGCCATTTGCTGCTCTTGTATGCGTCTTTGCAGCTCTTCTGGGTGTTGTGAAAGGAAAACGATATCATCTGCAAATCTAAGATGGTTTAAGTTTACACCATTGATCTTTACACTATCGTTTTTCCAATCCGGTTTACGAAATACTTCTTCAAGGGCAGCCAATAAAAGAATAGGCGATATTGCACATATTACCATGCCGTACGCCTCGTTCTATATTAATTCCCACTTCATAATCAAGATCATTAAGGTGGATTGTCGCTGTAACTCATCATATATCGATCCTAATAGGTTTACATATGCTTTATCTACCCCCTTGCTCAGCAATGAATGCATTATGGCCTTCTTTGAGATTTAATCAAATGCTTTTTCGTAGTCGATAAAAACCAAGCACAGGGATGGTGTATTCGTTGTGACTTTCTATGGCCTGCTGTACAACCTAGATGTGATCCATTGTACTGAATCTACTTGTGAATCGTGCTTGTTCTCTTGGTTGTGCGTCATTCAGCTTTTTTAATATCGTTAGGGTGACCCTCCCTGGTATAGGGAGGTATAATAGTATACCAAACCCCTTTACCACGTCAAGCTCTGATCCACAAATGGGTCAAAGGATCCATACCCTTAGGTGTCAGGCGTGTGGAGTTGAGGTTGTCTTCTCTATATCTCTCTCCATTTCTTCCTATATTGTGTCAGTTCCTTAATATCATTCCATATTATGCCCCTTTTACCAGCCTCCTCTCTTATCCCATCATTCCATGTTTTTCTTAGCCTTCATTTACAGTTCTTCCCTTGCACTCGCTCTTTGCACACTCTTTTTGTGAGTCCGTTTTCCGGCATGGGACACACATGCCCGAACCACCTGTTGTGCGTATTATTTAATTTGTGATTCTGCCTCTTTTTGTTTTGTTCTCTATTTCCCTCAGGTACCTCCATTTTCATTGCACTTATTCGTGTTGTTATATATTATTGCTGGTCTGCTTATTACCTTGGGTATTTTTTCTTTCCATATATATATATATATATATATATATATATATATATATATATATATATATATATATATATATATATATATATATATATATATATGTATATATATATATATATATATATATATATATATATATATATATATATATATATATATATATATATATATATATATATATATATATATATATATATATATATATATATATATATATATATATAATATATATATATATATATATATATATATATATATATATATATATATATATATATATATATATATATATATATATATATATATATATATATTGCTTATTCCCGCCAAAATTGACATTTATGTTTAGTATTATTTGGAAAATCATCATGAAAAGATATAGAGATATACGTATACAAATGTTTAAATATTGTTCAAATTTATTGCAAAAATAATGAATCTACTCATTTCGCGCCCTACGTGGCATTTATAATTAATTTAAAAATTTGAATTGCTCAAAACAACAATTCAAATGACAGTGTTTGTGATGCTAACAATCTAACCCGTCAAAAACTTTAACATATCATTAAAAACATCAATGCTTGAACAAAAGTATGAATGAAAATTCAAGGCAATCAATTACACGTCGTTCTCAAGAGTTTAGACTTTATGGAACAACATGGAATATTCTTCATAATGATTTGCATTTCAAGCTATAGAATTCAGTTAACCCAAGAACACAAATCAAATGAAGCGTAATTTGTAGATTAAGGTTTAGAGCAACTTGAAACAGATCCATGAATATTTCATGAAAAAATCAGCTTCAGCGATAAAGCTCGTCCAAGTTTAAATGGCTTCGCAAATAAGCAAAATTGTTGCAGTCCTTGAAACATTTTTATATTAACAAAAAATAACAATTTGGTGTGGTTTATGGTCTGGAGGAGTAATTGGTATGTACTTCAATTCTTCTATTGGAACCTTTGATGTGAAACACGAAACTTGAAGAGATTTGCCCCTAAACACCAAAACACTTTTTTGAACTGCTCTAAATCTAAATCATCTAAGCTGCTAAATCATCTCCTGATGATGCTAACATGGTTAGCGAAACGTGCGTCGAGCAGTTCAAAAAAGTGTTTTGGTGTTTAGTGGTAAATCTCTTCAAGTTTAGTGGAACGTACTTATTTGAAAACAAAAATGGAAATGTAGTTACTGGCATGGTTAGCGAAACGTGCGTCGAGCAGTTCAAAAAAGTGTTTTGGTGTTTAGTGGTAAATCTCTTCAAGTTTAGTGGAACGTTCTTATTTGAAAACAAAAATGGAAATGTAGTTACTGGCAATGGAGAACGCTACAAAAACGTCATTACATGACTTTTCTAGCATAAATTGTATGATTTTAATCTATGTCACGACGTGTGGTTCATTGTGTATGATATTATACATGTCGTTACCCAATTTATTTATTGAGAGAAAAGTTCAATGACAGTGTGATCTCAAGAAATGCGGATGTTACCTGGCCACAAAGTCATGTGACTTTTTCCTTTGGGGTTATGTGAAATCATTGGTTTAAACTAATAAATTGCAAACACTCAATGATTATAAAAGCAACATTATTCCCGTCAATGGTAAAATAAATGCCGATTTATGAGGCAAAATGATCAAAAATTAATTTTCCAGAATATAATCCCGAGGTGGTGATTTACATCAAATTATCTTTAAATGAAAATATTATAAAAAAAATATTTAAAATTATAAGAAATATCTTCAACCGTTTTATTTTTATTCCAAATTAAAAATACCTAGCTCCTATTTGATAACCCTTTATAACAAGCAACAATTAAATCGGGGAATTTCAACGTTTAAATGTATAAACACTCACATCTGAGCTAGTAAACAGCTATTTTTAATGCTTAAACAAAAAAGCCGTTGCCTTTATTTGTAACATTAGTTTGTTTACGAAAGCTTCCACGGCTATAAGTAATTTGGACGGGCTACTTAAATCCATTATCTAGTTTCCAAATAAATTTATGTTTACAAAATAAACCTTTCGTTATTGTTAGACTTAAAATGGTTGAGTGAGCTACTTGAATTTTCAAGGCTAATTTTCTCTTTAAATAAACGTATTCCTAAATAATTCTATTTAGGTCTAAGGCAACAATATTTAAGATATTTTGGAACGAAAATGTTCTAATTACTGTTATTTAATGCTAATTAATAAGTTCTGAATTATTTAGGTATAATAAAAAGACTATTTTAATAATGGAATATTTTTATATAACATATTCAGTACATGGTACTTGTACAACGTACATGTACAAATATGGTACATATTTTGGTTCATTTTTCTATATGTTCTGACGCGTCTTCAGTATGAGTTTGAACTTTCTACAGTTAGATGGTAGTCCGTAACAATTATGTTTGTGAACCGTATTTCTTCAGCGCGTTCTCAAAACGAGTGAAAACAATTTCCAGCAATGGTGCATCATCAAGTTTTGTTTCAGATTTGGGCATTTTAAATGGGCTTCAAGAAGTCAACACATGTTTACCTCCTGTTACATATTTTATCCTGTGAACTGATTTTGGAAATCATCACTTGATACTTATTTGGAAATGACGATGGACAGTCAGTTTCAATCAATTTTGCACACTACACATGTATACATTTTGTGGCATGGGAGGGAAATAAAGTGCACGATTGATAATGGTACTTCAAGGAAGAAAATGTTGTAATAATTAATCTTTTGCGTGCCAAACTCCCCAGATTATATAATTTGAAACCAAACTGATCAAAAAGATTCGATTTGATACCTTTATATATTTTCTATCAGGGTTCGGTGAAAGAGAAACTAAGGACAAATAATTCGACGATAAATCATGAGAAAACTGATCAAACTTTTTGAAAAAAATTCGTGGTGTGTGAAAATCCAAGGCGATTTGCTGTTCCGTAAATGATTTCCACATCTCAAGGTAAAAAATTAATAAAGGTTCTCAGTGTACTTGAATTCATTGACTTTATTAACTTCTGTGTTAGTGTGAATTATAATTTAGGATAGAATTTCTTGTGAAAGTTTAATTATGGTGAAAATATATTATTATTTAGAGATTTATCATAAAAAAATATTGATTTTAATATAGAGTATTAAACACAAAAACGTAATGTATATAAATATATATATATATATATATATATATATATATATATATATATATATATATATATATATATATATATATATAACTATATAAAGAAAATGAGAGATCTGAGAGAAACTGATTGATACTTCTTATAAACAAACAGCCAGGAATCCCACAACATATTTGGAAAAAAACAACGAAAACCAAAATCAAGAATTCGCCCATAGACCCGGAAACCAAGAAAAAACTCATCCCAAGAGAGAAGTCTAGCAGATGCCCCAAACTCTACGGCCTACTAAAAATACATAAAGAAGGCGCACCTTTACGACCTATCGTCAGTTCATTTAGCTCCCCGCTCCAAAAACTGGAAAAATATCTCGCCAACATCATGCAACCTGCTGTAGAAAGAGCCGAGTCCTACGTCAAAACTCAGAAGAGTTCACGCATATCCTCAACAGTACATCGGTTGGCAAAGACGATATCATCGCGAGTTTTGACATAAAATCGTTGTACCCCAGCGTCCCAATAGACGAGGCCTTAGAATTAATTACAGAGAACGAGAACTTTGAAGCCCACGTTCTGGATCTCGCAAGACATTGTCTAAAGAACTCGTATTTTCTATTCGACAACAAATTCCACCGACTGACAGAAGGCGCAGCAATGGGTCATCCCTCTTTCCTGCTGTGGCAAACCTATTCATGGCCTATTTTGAAAGGCAGGCCATTGATAAGGCCCGTCTCAAACCAAAGCTCTGGTTAAGATACGTCGATGACATATTTGTCATATGGCCTTTCAGAAAACGGAGCTCTCCAACTTCCTAGAACATCTGAACTCCCAAAAATACAGTTCAGACTCGAAATTGAAGAACAAAACAAGGTACCGTTCCTGGATATTCTAGTCACAAAAACAACAGAAGTGCGCCTACGACACACGGTATACAGAAAACCAACACACACAAACAGAAATCTCAACGCACAGTTACATCACCACCCCAGTCAAATCCAGGCAGTAGCAAACACCCTAATCTCAAGATCCATCCGCCTTACGGACAACGATGCACAGCAGGCAGAACTCAACAACATAACATATAAACATAATGAACACTCTAAAACAAAACGGCTACTCAAAAAAGACAATCAACCGTGCAATATAACAACACTAAATACAAAAAATGACAGAGCAAGCCGAAGAGAAATGCAAAGTAATACTGCCATACATCAAAGAAACAACGGACCGTATCGGAAGACTATTAAGAAAACACAAAATAAGGACAGCATACAAACCTCACCAAACAATAGGCGCATCCTTGAGAAACCCGAAAGACAAGGTCAGACTAGAAAATCAAGGAGTTTACCGCATCCCATGATCAGGCTGTAACAAAATCTACATCGGACAAACAAACCGAAAAATATCTGCCAGAATCGAGGAACACAAAACAACCATACGGAATAAGCAAACAACATCGGCATTATTCCAACACCAACTAGAAACAGGCCACAAAATTAACTTTGATGATGTTGCAATCATCAAAGTTAGCCAACATTAACCATTTTCGAACACGCCTGATCAGAGAAGCTATAGAGATCGAAAAGCAAGGAAGTCTAAACAAGAGGGACGACACTCTACACTTGCCGCTAATGTGGAAAAGCGTTCTTAGAGCAGCAGACCCGGACAGCACGACATCCAGAGCACGACTGGAAACAAAGACGTCGCAAGCCCTTCAGGGGGCGGAGCTAGCGCTAGACCGAGGCCTCACTCAGACAGTCACGAACCTCGCGACAGTAAGCACCGAAGATGCCAAATGAGATATTGGCAAAACGTCCGCAAGCTCCCGACTGGGACCGACTCGACAACCGGATGTCTATTGGACATCCTTGGGATGGGAAAAAACCCATTACCTGTTTTTCCATCCATGAAACAGTACACACACAGACCCACTCATTTATTGTTTACGTTGTTCGGTACGCTTACGCTGTTCTGCGTGCGTACCTATTTTCAGCACCACAAATAATAATAATTTCAATTTTCTAACTAACTGTCTCTAACTTTTTATATTAGGGAACAAAAACTAGCGCACGAAAAACAAAGATTATAAACATAATCTATCCCGTTAAATACTTTTTACAATTTATTTTTCCCTCTATTACGAGAACGGATCAATCGATTTCAGTTTTGTAAAAGCAGTTTAATTTGGATTTGCAAGGCCTTTAAAGTCATATTTTACAAGAATGATTGTGGCATGTTCATTAAACATTCTTGTGAACGTTAAAAGTTTGTATATTTTTTTAGAACATTTTTTATATTTTTAAAATTTTGTTCGCTAGGTAAATTTATTACAAAAAAGAATCATGTCTCCGTTTGGTTTTTTGCTTTTACCTAGTGATTCTTTATTTACATAAGAACAGATATGTTTGATATTTTTTGAGTTTTTGATCCTGCCGACCCCAATAAAGACCCCAAAAAAAAAACAAATAAAGAAAAAAATATAAAATAGGAGTTGCCATTTAAAATTTTTAGGTACAGGTGGCTGGAGGTAAGGAGGTGAAATATAAAATATAACGGACATTGATTTTGAATTTCCCGCTACATTAAATATATAATATGTATCCCCACGAACTAAATTTCACCTTTCTAGGTGTTATAGGTCAGAAGAAATGGCTTTTTAAATATCTAAAATTCACCATTTTTAATATCATTTTCAAAAATTTATTTCTCAAAAACATTCCGTCGGAATTGAATTAATTGTATCAAATTTTGTTTATTATATATTCTAGTATGTATTCAAAAATCTCTGCGGTTTTTCGTGGGTGTATGCTCTTCAAGTAAGTGACTCAAAAAATTTTATTCGGTGATATTCCGTTTAAAAGTTGGCGATTTTTGAAAAATTGCGAATTTTGACCGTCCAGTACGCATTTTTATCAGCTCCGAATCGCACAAAAATTTATGAGGACGTAGTGTTCTATGTCTAGAATAATCCCTCGAAACAATTCTTTAAACTTTGGTAAAATCAATAACAATTCGGATCTTTAAATTCAATAATGAAGCTGCTTATTTCGTCTCTCATTGTTTATTTTGCTTTTATTTTGATAATACGATATTAAAATTAAGTGAACAATACCTAGAATAGTCATAAAAATACCTTTTGAATATAATTTTTATTTTTTACTACGTATTTTCATCACTTTTGTAGTAATTTACAGTCTTTTCTTGTATTTCCAGACTAAATTTTAAAGTTTTCTTCCTTTCATGGGTTTTATCCTTAAAAATAAATTTATGATTAACTTTAGCAAATTATAATAAATTAGAAAATAATTTTTAATTCTTACAAACTTACCATTCATCTGTTTATATTTATTAAGTTTTGACCACATATAATTAGTGCAATTAATATATTCTAAAACGTTTGGTAATGTCCAATATTTTGGTAACAAAGCTAAGTACTCTAATCTCATTATATGTACTCTAATCTGCTCATTAGTTTCGGCATTGTCCAATAAGTGTCTCAAATTTATAATCATTTTTCTCAAAGCAAAACTCTCTTGATATAAATTAGTATTTACAGGATTGGATGTTGTTATTTTTAAGTCAGCTGTTTTAGACAATTTTTCAGCAAATTTATCAGATACCTGCTGAACCAAATTTTCAGCTTGAACTTGAGATTTAGTTTTATAAAATGTTTGCTCCTTGTACGTCGGTTAATCTAGGTTTGAGTCACTTACTTGAAGAGCATATATCCACAAAAAAAAGAGCGTCATTTACGAAAATTTTTATTTTTCTCAACTACGTTCTAAAAAAAAAAGGCTAAATGGTCTAGAGGTCTAAAATTTTTTATGCACATTAGAAGATATAATAAACAACATCTGATACAAATAATTTGATTTCGACTTAAAGTTTTTGAAATATAAATTTTTGAAAAGGGGCCAAAATGGTGTTTTTTAGATATTTAAAAAGCAATTTCTCCTGACCTATGACATCTAGTAGACTGAAATTTGGTTTGTGGGAATACTTTTTAGAGTACTTCAAGATTCCCAAGTTTCAGCAAAATCGATTGATGCCTCCCAAGAAATTATTCGAAATGTAATGGAATTACTCCATATTCATCAACATCACTCCACCATTATCCATCCAATGCAGGAGTGAAGTGATTGTCCATCCAGTATGTTTCTAACTTGCGCGATCCTGAGCTTTCCTTTGCCATTAGGATCTATTATACTTGATGATTATCAGCCTATCTTGTTTTCGATCATCTTCGTGCATATTTGTGTTCAAGTTCTTCGAGTTTGCATTTTGAACTACTGTTATTATAATCTACTATGTTGTGATCATTACAGGGGATAACCAAATTACATCTCCTGTAATATGGCGATCTGGAAGTTGAATTACAGCATCACTTCTAGCGATTAATACTTGGATGGTTATCCAGCTGGATAAAAACTAGGCGTATCTAATTCATTTCAATAGGAAATACTGTAAAATCGTACAAGAAAAAGCCCCTCAATCAGATACCTTTTGCGAGATTATCTACTCTGGTATCCTGCCAGTTGGTAGGCTTTTGATAAAATTAAAGGCTAAGTACAAATCTAGGATTGAAAACAATTTATTGGTACTGTCTGGAGTTAAAAATAAAATCATGCGCATTGCAAGGACTTAGATAATTATATCTAATCTTGACATATGGTACATTAAATTCTAAACGTACCCGCAATTTCTCATTTACAAAACCCGCGTAAACATTCTATAATTTTCTGTTTTGCTGCAAAATAGATTACCGAATTTGTGTACATCAGCTGGTTTTGTTAGTCGATGCCAAGCTTGCGATTTAAATATGAATAAAAATACTGAGCAAAGAATTTACCTTAAATTTTCTGTGCCAAACTAAATTTCGAATGCTGAATCGCTGAAAATGATGTAAAAGACCTACGGGAATAGTGCAAATAAAAAAATCAGGATATGAATGCTATAAAGCATTCAAAGAGCGTCGAGAAGTGGTACCGGATTTTCCTTCAATAACTACGCATGACGAAAACATCAACAAAATCAAGGAACTCGTGCTTGAAAATCATCGTATATGTCTTAGAGAGTTGGCTCAAGAGATGATCATATCTTTTAAGTCCATTCATAACCTTATGTCTGATATTTGAACCACTCGGGCGGCAAGGGACGAATGCTTACGAAAGAGCTCAATTTTGTCCAAGGGCATCAAAAATAGGTCGCTGAAGGCATAAGTTCCCGAGCTTTTACGGATCTTAAGTCCATGAAATGCAAATAAATAGATTTTGTTTTATAATTATTGTTTAATTTAAAAATTCCGGGTACTTCTTACATGGAATGTAAGTCCCAAATAAATTCTTCTATTGGAATCTTTGATGTGAGACACTAAACACCAAGATATTTAGCCATAAATTACTACACCAAATCACTTGGTTTTAATTTACGTTTCGCTACCCATGTTAGCATCATCAGGAGATGATTCAATATTATTGAGGATTGATTCAAAGACAATCAAAGTTGACCGCAAAAACTGATTAATTCCCGAACTGACTGGAGGAAGTGTTTGAATTCATTAAATTAATTTTCGAAGCTCGAATGTAATACTTAATTTCTCATACTTTTCACTTTCTCATGCTTCATTTGTATGGCTCAAAATTATTGGAATTTGAAAAATGTCAATAATTGTTTCAAAATCACAATGACACATGTACAGTTGTTTAACCATAATATCCTATATGATAAAGCTACAACATTATATGCAATATTAATTATTGAGCTATCATTAACTTCAAACATTGGTTTGAGTTCGCCATATGAAAAACGCATGAACTTATGGATCGCCCTGATAATATCGAATAAGGAAGGAACATATTTACTTTGTAAACACCTGCCAGGCTATGAAATACGACCGCGAGCAAATTTGATTCTGTTTCAAGTCAAACAGTGAAATTCTCTCCGGTATTACAGGTCTCGGTTTAATAGTGAATATTCGGGGTATAACAATATAAATTATGAGATTGCCCAGAGGAATATTTTCCCGTCCCTTCCGTAAGAGTGGTAGGTTTTAAAGGTGGTTAAGGGAAATATTCTAAACCCTTTAAAAGAAAGATGCAAGCACGCAATCAACCAACCGTGCAGGGTTTTACTACTAGGATGTAACAAAAGTATTTACGTCTTTGAGGTGCTTAGTTATATACGGTTTAAATAATTTATACCTGGTGGTTTAGTTTGGTAGATAAAAATAAAAGAGAAACACAGATTCCAATTAATAATGCTCAGATTCCCTATGCAAATTCCTCAAAATATCTAGGCATCACATTAGACGCTGGAAAGTTAATGTCAAAAATAAAAGAGGAGAGCTTGATATAAGGCACTAGAAAATGTATTGGCTACTTGGTAGACACTCTAGTATATCTACCTATAACAAAATACGATTTTATAAACAAATCTTCAATCCGAAGTGGCTCTGGGGTTTGAACCACCAAGAGTAATACTCTAATCATCCACGGATTTCGGAAAAAAGTACTGAGGAACATCGTCAATGCGCCATTGCATATCAAAAATAGTGATCTCCATCGAGACCTTCAGATGGACACTGTTGACCAGACTGTTACCAAATTCGCGTCGAGGTAATCCAGCTCCTCGGTAACAACCCCCCCCCCCCCCCCCCCCCATCAGTCACGCCAATTAAAGGCTGGGTAAGGCCGGCCGGATGCCTTCTGAGAAGTGTTCTACGTTGGGCACTCGCCAATCGGTAGGTTTCCTGATAGACTTATGGGTAGGTACATAACGAAGAGTTTATAGCCCGAAGGGGGTGCTGGCCTGGGTTTGTTGGAAGCTGATGGCCGTGGTTCGGAACCCACGTTAAGCTGTAGGTCCAGTCGCTAAATAGCCTAGTTGCTGATGCGCCTCTAACTCTAACACTTTACCTTTTACCTTTACATCACTCCGTTTTAGTCGCACAGTTCTACCCATATGCCACATTTGTTCGATATTCCACTCTGGCATATTCCACATTTGTTCGAATTTCTTCATTTCGAACGAATTTATGGTCATTATACGTAATTATTTTTTTTTGTTTTTTATTAATTATTAATACATGTTTTTTTTTACTATTTTATTTATGTTTCGGTTTATTTTATAAAATCATCCTAATTTTTTTTTATGCGATGTGATATTCTTTGTTTCATTTTAAAATTAAACAAATAATGTCATATTTCACGTAAAAATATTTAGGAAATTAATTATTCAACAAGATATAGTTGAATTGTTCTGAGGATAGTTTTATACTGAATTGACCGAAAATCTCAAAAAAAAAAATATTAAACGGTCTAAATTATATATATATATATATATATATATATATATATATATATATATATATATATATATATATATATATATATATATATATATATATATGTGTGTGTGTGTGTGTACTGTTAGATTTTCTTGGACTGTGTCCAATGAGACAGCAGTAACAGTGAGACAGCAGTGTCGTCACACACCCAACTGTTCGGTTCCACAATCTCATGTGGAACACACAACAACCTGCGTCTCCGCCTAAATGAAGGTGATGCCGCCGAAATGAAGGCAAACTGTGTGTGATGATACTCAGCTACTGCTGTCTCATTGGGCGCAGTCCAAGAAAATCTAACAGTACATATATACGCCATCTGACGGGAGGTCGGCGAAAACATGGGTTGTTGGCTGTGGATAGGGTCTACCTATTCTTGATGGTATGTTATATGTCGGCGCCCTGAAGAGTCTGACCCTCGAGAGACGAAACATATGTCATCCAGTTCAAGGGATAGGTGGGGCTCCTTTCCGGTCAAGCAACCAACAAAAGTGTTCATATATATATATATATATATATATATATATATATATATATATATATATATATATATATATATATATATTATATATATATAGTGTCCAGGATCGCGCAAATCTGCATTAAGAATGACAAGCAGCACCTTTAACCAAAATGTACCGATATTTATGGTTCTAAATTACTGGGTGTCCTTGATATTATTTTATGATATTTTTGCAATAATTAATAATTACTATTTTTTTCTAATAATTACACACTATTTTTTAACCAAGAACTTCCTTTATTTATAAGTTCGCATTATAAAATTTAAATATTAGACACTTCTATTATTCCGCCATTTTCTATCAAGCACTTTTTAATACTTCGTCGGGTATTTTTTTTCTCAATTGTTGTTTGGTAATGCTACGGCAAGCCTGCCTAATACGATCTTAAAGATCGTCTTGAATTTGGAGCCTCGAAATATAAACCTTATTTTTAATTGTCTCCCAGAGAAAAAATCAAGAGGCGTAAGGTCCGGGGATCTCGGCGGCCTATTAATTACAGGACTGTTTCGTCTAATCCAACGATTTGGAAAATTGTTATTTAACCAGTTTCTTACGTTAATTGCTTGATGAATGGGTGCCCCGTCAAATTGTAAGAGTAAATTGTACCGATAATTAAGAGGCAACCCATCAATTTCATCATCAAACTTATTTTGTAAAAATTCTAATCTAGTTGCATTCAAATTTCCATCAAAAAATATAGTCCAATAATAATCTTATTTAAAATACCGCACCAAACGTTCACCTTAGTAGAATATTGTCTCTTACATTATATCACCCAATGTTGGTGATATTGAGCCCATAATCTAATATTTTGTGATAATACGACACTATTTGTCGTAAATGTGGCTTCATCTGCATATAAAATCTTTTTTTAAAACATAGGATCTTGTATGTATATGTCTTGTAGCTCTTAACATTAATACATTCTTCTTTCAGTGTCACCAACGTCAAGTGTTGGAAGAATTGATGGTTTAAAAGATTTCCTGTTATTTTTCTTCAAACATAACCAGATAGTGCTTTGCGGGATATTTAAAATTCTACTAGCGTCCCTAACGCTTGAGTGTAGATTCTCATTAAAATAATCAAGAACTAATTGAGTTGCTCGAAATTCATGACAACGAAGCTGATTAAGAGGTTTATTAACAGTTTAGTTTTGATCAAAATATTAGTTTATGCAATAGACTGTAATATAATTGATATTCCGTTCTGGATGTCTTCTATTAAATTCTTTTGCTGCTTCACGAAAAGTTCGCGTGCCATCACCAACTAATCTTATAATTTCTACTTGTTCTTCTAAAGAATAAATCATTAGTGCCGTTTGAAATCAGTTCACGTCACAAAATAGTTCACACTTTTTGATTTCCATAGCATACATAGTTTTAATAACATAAAGTACATGTAATTATTAGAAAAATTATAATATAAATATCAAAAATATCTGGGATACCTAGTAATTTAGAGCCATAAAAATCGGTATAGTTTGGTTTAAAGTGCTGCTGGTCAAGAATCCGTTATTAGTTTTTCCCTAAAAAAAATCCTAATAATACTTCTCAAAAAGGGGATCCATAAAAGTGATATTGGCATGATATTAGCAAAATTATTAGCATTGGCATGATATTAGCAAAAAAACATGTGATACAGTTTCTTAATGCCGTTTGCCGAGATTTATCCAGCAAAATAAAGTTTATGAAAATCCGTCGAGAAATAAAAATTTCAACGGAGTGGTAAGTCCTTATCGAATCGATAAGTTCCATATTAGACATTTAATGTTTTATGTGTTAGGTATAACTATGTCACTAATGCTGCTTGTCCTAGTGCCTTGAGTAATAGAACATGTTTGTATCGGTTTAACAAATTTAAGAACGGCGATTTCAATCTATTATTTGATCTATTGTTGGCTGAAATTGAAACTGATGCGAAACAAATCCAATAAATTTAGGAATAGCCACAAACTTAAAATCTCATGGTCTACAATCAAACGGTCTTTAAAATATCGGAACAAAGTGCAAAAAGAATGAATGCGGGTGCCATCTCAACTTTCAATTGAAAACAAAATTCAACGTGCAGGCAACTTTTGTCCAGTACAAGAGCACTTTTGTCCAGTACACTGAATATTATTGTGCTCAGATTGACAGATTTATAAGACTTTGATTAAAAAACGGCCAAGACTGATTAATCAAAAAGGTGTTATTCTGAAGCATGACAATATAAAACCTCATAGTAATGGGAAGTACTTCCTCGCCCACTGTATCTTCTTATATATATGGAACATTTTTTTCGTGGAAAAAAAATTCTACTGCGACAGCTATGAAAACTGCACTAGAATAATATTTTAGAAAAAAACGTATTGTCAATAACGACGAAGAATTTATTTTAGACTAAAACTCTTGTAACTCTTAAATAAAATATCATTTTATACAGTATCAAAAAACTATTGTGGATTGGCCTGAGAACAAGGTGCAAAAGTATAGGTGCTGAAACAGCGAAAAAATTATTAAAGGAGGCAGCTACAGTGTTCGATCTGTATTCAAAAAGCTATTTACTAATGAAATTAACGGAAAAAAAGTATTTTTGCTAGAGAATATCCTGACAAGATTATAGTATATTGGAAATCGTTTACATTTTTGGATATAGTAACAAGAAGAATGTCTGGAGGAGAAAAGATATATTTGCTAAAGAAATCAAACCTAACCGTAAAGGCCAGAGGATGTCTGGTTATAATTTGGATTTAATAGAATATGAAAAACTTCGTTTTATTAAAAGTACTTTGGATATCAAGTTTATCAAAAATATTGTAAGAGTATTTCTTTGTTTTTATATTAAACATCAATTTAAAACAAGTTTATTATTGTCCCTAGTCTAAAATAAATAGAGCGGAGAATGCAATAAACGATATTTTACTATCGATAATAAACAGGCGACATATCAAAAAGTACTGTTGTTTACCAAAGACCACGGACGCAAAAAAATGCTCTAATCGAAACA
>JARFXV010002292.1:2500-100607 GCA_031761425.1 Cosmopolites sordidus
GATTTTTCGGTCAGGGACATTACGGGCTGGAAATCGTTCACTGTACAATCACCTAGCTTGTAATGCATTGCCATCAGCTAGTCCATACATGAAGTGCATGTCAGTCATCTCGGCGTTTGTATACATTATGATAGAGAACTTCACTCACTATTTAATACACGTCAAACAGCCAAACGTCACTCAATCTATGTAAACAAATGCGACCGATGAAATCCACTTACTAGATAAAACAGCCGTTCCAAGTGATCGAGATAAAAAAAAAATTGTTTCTACTTGATAAACTCATTAACATACACCCTATTTTTATTTACATTAATGATTTCAACAAATATCGAATATGGTTGTCGCAAATTTTGTTCGCCCTGTATCTTCGAAACAAAGGGGTTTTTTAAAAATCATCATAGAACAAACTTCGCTCTGGACAGAAGACTTTCAATTTTAGGAAGGGATTTGGAGATTGTGTACAGATTTATTTACATTAATGATTTCAACAAATATCGAATATGGTTGTCGCAAATTTTGTTCGCCCTGTATCTTCGAAACAAAGGGGTTTTTTAAAAATCATCATAGAACAAACTTCGCTCTGGACAGAAGAATTTCAATTTTAGGAAGGGATTTGGAGATTGTGTGAAGATTTATATATCATGGGCAAATGATTTCAATGGAGGGGAATACCACCCGGGAGGTGAAACGGTTAAATGTGGCTGGCAGACTTTTGGCAGGCTCAACATTGTGTTTAAGAGCAGACTCCCACTTTGCCTGAAAAGAAAAGTCTTCGATTAGTGCGTTCTACCCGTTATGACATACAGAAGTGAAACCTGGACAGTCACATCCCAATCAATGCAAAAACTTCGGGTAGCACAGAGGGGAATGGAAAGATGTATGCTTGGCATTACAAGACGAAACCGAAAGTCCTGCGCGTGGGTCGGGGAACAAACGAAAGTCTGTGACATCACTGGAAGGGTATAGCGATTGAAATAGATATGGGCAGGCCATATAGCGAGGCGATGGGATGACAGATGGACCAAGGCAATCCTGGAGAGGATATCGCTTGATCGCAAACACAGGCAAAAACAGAGTGGCAGAGGAAAGCCCTGGACCGTGAAAGTTGGAAACATGCCGAAGAGGCCTTCATGATGATGATGATGATGATGATGATGATGATGATGATGTATATATATATATATATATATATATATATATATATATATATATATATATATATATATATATATATATATATATATATATATATATATATATATATATATATATATATATATATATCATATATATCATAATCATATCATAATCATCATTATGATATCATATCATAATCATGATGTATATCATAATGTCATTATTCTTCTAAATAAAATAAAAATTAAGGGACTATCACTTGTAGTTTATATCGTTCCCTATTTTACACTACCGACACTCTTATTCGACTATCCTTTATTAATCAATTCCATATCTTCTTCTTCACAGTTCCATCAAAAAACCTCTGGATGATGATTTTTACCGTGAAGATAACATACTGTTTGTGTTCGGAAATTACTATGTACTCTTTGCTAAAACTTGTACTTACGTGGCATATAGAAATCAATACATCCACAGTGCTGCATAGTGAAATTAGTTCGGCATTCGATCTGACAGTTTTCCTGTGAATACAGCTTGAAATATTTCAGAGGTCTTTCATTGGGGTAGTAACAACCTCTTATATGGGGATCATATTTCTTCACTGTGTCTGACGTTCCAATTATATCTAAATCCGTAACGCATTCTACCGCTCTACCTAATGGTATCAGGATATGTTGTTGTTGTGGACGAGGCATAACGGCCGGATTCGAAATTTGTATCTAAAAAGTATAGAAAATGTTCTCAAATACGTTCATTAAAAAGAGTTGAATAAAGACCACGTTTCAAGTTAATGCCTATCTCAGGTTACACAAATTATATTACGAATCCAGCAAGAGACCATCATTATGATCGATATACCCGACATAAATAATAATAAGCCTTACAAATTACTTGAGATAAAATGAAAATATATGTCTGAGCTACCTAATCATTTATTTTACACAAAAAAAAAACAAATAACCCAATTTCTCAAAATTTTGTTAAAAGTACATGATTTTACACGGTGATAAATAAATAAATAGATAAATAAATAAATACACACTTTAATAATAATAATTTAACAGTTTATTGAATACGTGCGCATTAGGAGCGTTCTCTATGTGGGCAAAGCATTGAACAGGCAAACATCTTCCCAAAACAATGTCTTCTGGAGACGAGTAGTTCTCACAATTGGTACATCATAATTGTTCTTAGAACGGATATCATAAGAATGCATCATTTCTCTTTGCATCAAAAAAGTTTTTATACTAAACTGACAATGTCTCTAATGTTTAAGCGGAGATTACTCAGTACACAATCCTTGATTGCTATTGGCAATGTTTTCTTCATTGGTGAACGTGGAAAGTCTTCTACTAGGTTCTAGGTTCTAAGGTTTCTCTACTAGGGGAGACCGGGTACTGAAGTAACGGCGGATCGAAAGTAACAATCGCTCTGTAGAATTGTCCAATGAACAAAACGACACGCGCAACCGTTTAAGATCAGCTTGCGACATCCCACGCGCTTGTGGTCAGTCGCCGCGCCCACCTCGCGCATTTAGGTCGTGTTAGAGGACGTTGCGTGATTTTACGCATCAAAAGTAAGTTTTTTTTATGTTTATAAATTTAATGTTTACGTAGTGTTAAGAGATGATATCAATGTGAGTATAGACATCTGACATTTTGTAATTAGATTGTGTGTGGCGTGTTATAAATTATTTTTGTATATCACATTCGATTTCGAGGTACTGAGTTATGGCACAACAAAACGTAATTGGGTACAAAAGTAACATGTAACATGTTGAATGTATTAGTATGTTTTTAATGTTTTTTTTTCTTTGTTGGAACAGAATGCTGCCACAGTGAATTAGAAAAACAGAGAGAGGCACTACTGACCCAGCAGTCTATAAAAAAAAGCGGTAGATCAGCATTTCAAGGACAATGCGAAAATAAGGGTACTGGCAAAAAAATAGAATGTTTACCATATCACATTATACAGATTCATACGAAAACTTAAAACAAGGAATAGTTTATTCTTAAATATTATGTTTAAATTATATTTAAACAAGGATTATTCATGTCATTACTGCCGAAGAAGAAAAAGTTTTACAGGACTTTACAAGTAAGTTCTCTAAGATTTACTTTGGATTGACTCCGATTTATGTGCGAAGACTGACATACGAATTAGTGATTAAATATGAAAAGAAATCCCCAGAGAAGTGTAATGAAACTCAAATGGCGGACAAGGAATGGTTAACTGGATTTTTAAAACGACATATTATCCTATCTGTGAGAAGCCCACAGGCCACAAGTTTATCTCGCACCTCGAGCTTTAATGAGTGTAACGTTAATTTTTTTTTTTTTTTGATAATCTATCAGAAGTTATGGATATATAGACCATAGGGGTGACCACAATTCTAAGACCAAATACGAGCATCGGTCTTTTCGATTGAATTTGATCGCATGATTAAAACGAATGATCATTCAGAATCAGAATCGAGTAACCAACCTAATGATTATTCGATCAAATTCAACAATCCCGAATCACCAACTCTCCGGGCGGTATCAAACATACAAATCGATGATCTTCATCATGCATTTAGGTTGCATTTAGCATTTAGCTATTAAACGCTGTTATTTCTGATCCATCATCAAGTTTGCCACAACCAGGACCTAGTGGGTTTCATGCAACTTTTACACAACGAATACCTTTTTCAGCCAAACATATAAGACCTCTACCGCAAGCTGATTCAAGGTCCGAAGTAAAAAGAGGTTGTAAAAAACGTAAAACTACGATACTCATAGACACTCTGCAAAAAACTGTTTTTGAAGAAGGATATAACTAAAGAAACAAAGCAAAGAAAACAATATTCCAATTTGATACAGGAAAAGGCAAGAGAAAATCACTATCTATAAAAGGGAATAGCAGGGAAAAGAAAACGAGCAATCATCCAGGGAGTAAAGGAAAGGAGAACCAGTCAACACCAAACAGTAAAAATTAGTCTCACTATGAGTGCACCAAAGATGATTTATGCTAACTGTGCCATAAATGCGAGTCGCAATAGAAACATTAATACCATTACCAAATCAATTCTTCTATTAGAACCTTCTGTGTGAAACACGAAACTCGAAGAGATTTACCACTAAACACCAAATCACTTTTTGAAAACTTCTCGACGCACGTTTCGCTAACCATGTTTTTTTATTATTTATAATTATTTAATTTAATTAATAATTTAATCGAATTATGTAATGTAATTACTCTAATTATTTAATCTAATTAATAATTTAGTCTAATTATTTAATATCTTAGATTAATTCATATCCTGATGATGCTAACATGGTTAGCGAAACGTGCGCAGAGAAGTTTTCAAAAAGTGATTTGGTGTTTAGTGGTAAATCTCTTCGAATTTATCATTACTAACGTTGATTTCATTATTTTAATTAAACAGTTAGTTCGTAAAAAGTTATTTTATTATTTTGTTATTCGTGAGAAATAATATTTCCACGTTTTTTGTTCCTTATTAGTTAATAAGGAACATTTCAGGTGTCCAGCTTGAGCCCAACTGATGACGGCTTAAGGCCAGAAACCGGTCTTGGGAGACGCTTGCTGGCGCTTTTGATAGCGGATGAAGGAATAGCAAAGCACGATGTGGAGCACGGGTGAAGTTCCTTAGCTTTTTAATACTTTTCATGGACATGATTCCAACAACATTCACACCATATCATCAATACGCTCCCAAACCGGTTGTTCCCACAATTCCTCCACAATAGTTGACTTCTTCTTTAGATGAAAATATACACCGAGCATACAGGGAAAAAACTGACAAATATAGAGATCTGGCTTTTGAAATCAGGATATATGGCACCTAGATAGAGTTAATATCCTTCCATTTGTGGTGAGCACTAATAGTCTAGTCCACAAATTCCTAATACAGAACCTCGAACAACTAGGTAGTGAGACGCGCCCTTGACCGTCAGTAGACACCCAAGTATTCTTGGTTACACCCGGGTACTTAGAGTTCTTACCACAACTGTGTGAAAAAAAAAATGAAACGTAAAATTAAGTAAATGTTTGTGTATCCTTTAGATGTCAATAATAGCATACTAAAAAACAAAACTATTGGATTTTATTTTTCCATAAAAATAAATCCGATAAAGACGTAAAACAACGTGCAAGTTACCAAAGTACTACCTTAACATAACCACCAATTTCAAAATGTGCTTCATTTAAAAAGATGATTTTTTAGAAAAATCATCTGTTTGGACTTTGATCCTATTGAAAAATGCACGACGATTTGAATGTTCCAGTGGGTTTAGTTCCTATATTATTTGAACCTTATGTGTCTTCAGAGCGAAATATTTTCATTAAATACACCATGCTGCGGATTCACTGAGCCTGAATGGTTCTGAAAGTGAATGACCACTACGACTATGAACCCACAAGACAGTGGCGGCTCGTCAGGGGACGCGGGTGAAGCACCGCTTCACTCACAATTTCCGAAACAAAAACTTACATTTTATTTTTTATATAAAACATAATTGGTATAATAATTTATTTAATTACGTATACATTAATACATCAGCATTATAATAATTAATGCCAAATTAATACAATACTAACAATTATATGAATTATACAAAATACAAACGTAGCGTATTCTTAAAGAATAGAGCGACGACTGCGGCGAGCGGCGAGCGCCGTTGTTCAACAGTTCAAACAGTCAGAAAACTCTACCTCGTATGAGATGCCTGGGAAGCGCAACCAGCACGATCGATAATACCGCTGCCAAATTCCAGATTTGTTTACGGAGGTTGCCATGGTGACGCACGAAGCCGTCTTCTAAATACGTGAGCTAAAAATAGAAAACGGCGCGGCGCGTGGATGCTGCTGCAGCAGGCTTTATTGCACGCGTTTCGTTTCCTTAAGAATAAAATTCAGTGAATTTACATCGTATCGCGCCGTGCGGGTGGCTGTTAAAGTTTTTAAAAATGTTTCCATTGTACGATCCGGTGTGCATTTTGTTGGAAACACCATTTTCCAGATGGAAAAGCGATGACAAAAAATGTCTGCATACAGAGGGACCTAACACCAAACCTTTTCTTGAAATAGAAAAACAAGGAAAATCAAAAGACAGAGTTTTCGTTCGAAAGTTTCGCAATCAGTGGTATGCTGATTATAAGTGGTTGTGTGGAAGTGTTTATTTGAAGAAACTGTTTTGTATGCCCTGTTTGACAGTAGGTGTAAAATCAAGTGTGTGGAATAAAGAGGGTTTCAACAATTTTGGAAACGTAACAAGGGGTTGTAGTAGACATGAAGCTTCTTCAGATCACAGTCACTGTGCATTATCGTTTGCCAAATTAAAGAAAAACCTCAGCACAATTGAAGATGCGTTGAAGGAAAATTCCAGGTTTAATTTAAAAATGTTCAATGACAATGTACTTTTAAATAGAAGATTCATGCAGTTACCTATTCGCGCCACTGTTTATTTAGGAAAACAAGAGTTAGCATTTCGAGGGCACAACGAATCTGATTCCTCGGATAATCGGGGAATTTCAAAGAACTTTTGGACTCTTATATATCAGTGAGCAGTGTGGACATTCAAGAACACTATAAGAAGATATCCCCCATTTTTTCTGCAAATTCAAAAACAATCCAGAACGAATTGATAGACTGTATTTCGGATTACATCGATGAACATGTGGATCGTGAAATAAAAGACAGTGATTTTTTCTCAATTCAAGTCGACGACTCAACGGACATTCTTCAGAAATCTCAGTGCAGCATTATACTTCGATACGTTAATAGTGCAGGAAAGTTAGTTGAGCGGTTTTTGGGCTTCTTTGATGTTAGTATCGACCGAACAGCGGATGCTCTTTTTGATTTGGTGACTAAACATATTGAAAAATACGATTTCCGTTCAAAATTAGTAGGACAATGCTACGACGGCGCTAGTGACATGTCAGGACATATAAATTGTCTCCAATCAAAAATAAAAACCGAAGCTCGACAAGCCATTTTTGTACATTGTGCAGCTCACCGTTTCAATTTAGTGCTTCAGCAGAGTTGCAGTACTATACCACAGTGCCGTATTTTTTTCGCAAACGTGAATAATTTCCCGACTTTTTTTCATCATTCTACAAAGAGAACTCGAGTAGCTGACACAATCATGAAAAAAAGGGTACCCCCATCTGTTTCAACCCGTTGGACATCGCATTCTAAGATAGTGAATGTGTGAAATTAGAGACGACAAAACTTCGGATCAAAGTTCAATAACTCAAAGTGTGGGCTTCTTAAATCATCTCAATAATTTTGAATTTGCTCTACTCAGTGGTATTTTTAGTGACATTTTCAAAATGACTGATATTCTGTTTGATGTGTTACAGAAACGTTCACTTAACATTAATCTTTGTATAACACAAGTTAGGAATACTCAACGTCTTTTAAATGGAAAAAGAAATGAGGAAAATTTCCAAAAACTTTTTGATTCAGTCAGTGTAAAAGTGTCAGTACCAACTAATTGTCGTGAGGGACAAAAAACTTTAACGACTGAAGAAATCTTTGAAAAATACAAAGTGTTGTATTACGAAATTTTAGATACTATCTCTGGACAAATTGACACACGATTTCAAGACATGGATAAACTTATTTTCGTTACACTCATGGACACAGCACGGTTTGCAGAGTATGTAAAAACCTTTCCTTTAGAGTCAGTGAATAATTTAAAAGCATTTTTTCCCGACCTATTTCCCGATATATCAAGGCTGAAAAATGAATTAACCTTCATTTATAATGATGAAAATTACCACAAAATTCAATTGGATCGAATGTTGGAAGTTTAGAATAGAGATATCTTCAAGGAAGCTTCCAGATTATTATGCCTGATTGTGACGATTCCCTCGACTAGTGTTTCAGTTGAACGTAGTTTTTCCTGTTTGAAAAGAATCAAGACATTTTTACGAAATTCAATGACAGAAAACAGACTAAGTAATTTGGCGAAAATTTCTATTGAAAAAGGACTTTGGAACGAACTTTTAAGTTTGGACCCAGTGTATGAGGACATTATTGAAAGATTTGCAGCTTTAAAAGACCGAAAAATTGACCTTACATTTAAAAAATAGAAACATTATGTGCGGTTGCAGATTTTGCAGTGCCCCTAAGTTAGTCACTGTTGAAGTGCGGGTGAGTAAGCTATTTTTTTTTATGTTATTGTTATGTTTTTATACATTTTTGGATTTGCTGCTTATGATATACCTATTATTTTTCGTGCTGCGCTTCATCTCCTATTTAGACCACGAGCCGCCACTGCCACAAGAAGATTTATCATGCTCTTATTTTATCGCACACCGAACAAGTTTCTTGAATTGTTTTTAACAATTCGATTGATATTTTTTTTCAGATGGATGCTTGTACAAACCGTAAATAGCACGAAATTTTCTACAAATATTCTTCACTGAATGTCCATTTTTATAAAATAATTCAACACTTTTTTCACGTGTTGTTTTATTGTATACGACTCCATTTTTATAAATATCATATATTACACTTCTGAAATGAGACTAGACTTACGGAAATTCACAACGCCATCTGTGTTTTATTCAAGAATTAAAAAGCCACTCGATTTGAAAGAATAATTTAATGTACCTATTTCCTCGAAGTCCATGTTAAGCTATAGGTCGGTATGCAAAATAATCGTAGGGGTTGACTCATAGCTTAAACTAAACCTAAATATTACCTTAAATCCTTTTATTCCTTCTCTACATCTTACATCCTCTTCATCTTCGTACCAAGTTAGAACTCCTTGTAGAGCAAATATCGAGCCAGAAAACAACGCCCTATTTGGATAGGTGTCAATATTATCATCGATGTGGTATCCGTGTTCTAAGGTCCAGTTCGATAATTTTGGAGCTCGATGAACATCGCCACTAAATACACTAGAAATGAGAAAATATTGGGGGAGTATTGGTTGGTGTATACGACTTTAATTCGGAATAATTTTGATGCTTGAGCCGCGCAAATTCACAGCTTATTTCACAGCGATCACTATCGGAAGTTCGGACAGCATAATCACCCTTTATATATACGGGGTGTCCCATTAATTTATCCGCCATAGAGCAACTGGTGATAGTAGATATCAAAATGAGAGAGTTTAGTCAAGGTGTAGAAACTAAAACCAAATTTTCGAAAAATTGACATAATTTAAAAACGGTTGAAGATATCAGGTTCAAAATTGGGATAGTTGTATTTTCAAAGGTGATAAATCAGTATTTGGTACTAGTTTGAGCCTAGTTCCTAGAGGGCGCTTACTATTGACTTTCTGGGGAATTAACTCGCTTATATTTTTTGCCCTATAAAGCTGGGAATAGTTTCACTTCAAAACAGAGAAAATAATTCCCACGTAAAAAAGGTACCCTTGGTCAGTATCGATATATCACGCCCTTTGCGAGAATTCTTTTTCGAATATCTCCGTTCCAATGCAACTGGGACATTTCGGAAGAACTGGGGAACTATATGCTGCGTGTAATCTCGTGCAAACTGAGCTTCGGTTGAAGGTCCATTATGCTATTGGGGGGCATCAGTTCAGAAAATCGTACGGCCCTTGTGGAGGTGAATGTAAGAATGAATGCAGACTGGTATATCCGCAATAGCATTAAAGAACATATTCTACCATGCGCACATGTTGCCGAAACAGTATTCCAGTACTAAAAGAAGTCGAGATTGCGTCGTTTAACTGGCCAATCTTTAAGTGCCAATTTAAATCCTAACGAACCCCCTATGGAGTATTCTCAAACGCCGTATACGAGCTTGAAATCCAGCTCCGAATTCAACTGCAGCATTACAAATCGCCGTTCAGGAAGAATAGAATCAAGTTCCACAAGAGACAATAACAGATCTCCTGCGAAGGATGCTAGATCTAATATTTTTTCCTCCGGTTTCCTCTTCTAGCCGTGTAGGAAACACACAATACTGATACATCTCCATATTAGCTAACAAATAATGTTAAACTGCCACTTTTGTTGTTCTTTCAATTAGTTTCATTGTTCTTTCAATTGTTCATTTCATTTCACTTTGTTTCATTGCATCAACCACAAGTATGTTCTAATGCTAACTTATTTAAAGAAAATGGTATTACTGTACATAGGACACTTCAAAATAACAGACTTAGTACTTAGAGAAATGTTGCGGACAAATTCAAAATAGAACAATATTTTTGGTCTAGAACTTTTTTTAATTTATTTCGTCGTGTATTTTTCGAATTCCTATAAAATTATTTGCCTAAGTATATAAATTCAACTTCTTTGAATATAAACACATTCTACTTGGCTTGTTGTCCAATAGAAAAAGTCAAAAACACACATCTACAGGAAGGTGAGGTTTTGATTTCCTTTGACGTTTCATCGTTGTTTCCGAGTGTCCCGATTCCACATACCTTGAAATACCTAAGCGAGTTACTTTAGTTAAACGGTTTTAAAAACAGGATTGTTTCTGAGTACATCTCCTTAACAAGATTATGTATGAAGCAAAATTGTTTTCAGCTTAATAACAGGTTTTACGAATAACGACAAGGAACGGCAATGGGCAATTCTCTGTCACCGTTCTTAACCAACTTATTCATGAGTAAATTTGAAACCGAGGCAAAAGATGAATTCAGTTACTTTCCGAAGGTATGGTTAAGATATGTGGATGACGTTTTTGCCATTTTCGATTCGAAAAATAAAAATTTAAATGATATTATTAAGAACTTAAATAATAAATTCCAAAATATAATATTCACGCATGAACTCGAAAACAACGATAGTTTACCATTCCTGGATGCGTTAGTCAGTAGAAATAATAAAAATAGATTTTGTTTTGTTTGTTAGATTTTGATATTTTCAGAAAAACCACCACCACTTCGAGATACATTCCAAACGATTCAAATCATAGCTTCCAAAATAAGATGGCTAGTTTAAATGTTATGCTACAAAAATTAATTAATTTTCCTTTAAATAAAGATAATTAAAACAAAGAATTAAAATTAATTAGGGAGGTATCTGAATTGAATGTTTATAATAAGAACATAGTAGATAAATTAATTAGAAAACATAAGTTTAGAAAATTATTGAAAGAATCTTCGACTTTTCAAAAGGATCAGAACAGAAAGAAATTCATGGTAATACTATTTGATGCTCTATTAAAAAGCGAGCTAGACAAAATTTTGAAAAAAGGGGTCAGAAAGGTTCTCTACAAATCATATAATAAATTAAGAGTTAAGTTAAGTTCTGGGTAATCCAAAGGATAAAGCAGAGCAACATGAAAAGTCGGGATTTACGAAATTAGTTGTCAAGACTTTGATCGAAGGTATATTTGGCAAACAAAAAGATCCATATTGCCAAGATATAAAGAACATATTGCCCACATTAGATATGGGAGAAATGAAAAATCTTGTGTTGCCCAACATGCAATCGAACACGATCACAGTATAGATATTAGCAATTTAAGACTAATTAAAAGTATTAATAATAATGTGGCTTTGGATGCATATGCACGTATTCAAATAGAAAAATGTAAGAAAATCCCGTTCAATCAACTTTTTCAATTACACTGGGGAACAGCAATTTTGTTGACTTGGGTCTGTGACTTATTTTTGAAATTAAAATATAAGTAATATTTATATATTATTACAATATAACTTATATTTATTAAAAAAGATAAATTGTGTTTATACAAAAAATAAATAAAAGATATTATGGTAAACATTTCTTCTTATAGCTTTGCCTGGAGTTCAGTTTGTGGACATTCTCGTTTGATGATCCAACATTAGTCAGCCATCATACTGGCATATCATCTACCTTGATACCGCGCTTCCATAACCTTTAGATCTTGGTGGAATCACTCGCCCTGTTCATCACTAACAGCACCAAGATTTTCTGGGAAGTTAGCAAGATGACTATGTAAGAAATGCAGTTTGATGCTCTGTTGCAACCAGGTTTTTTAAAGCTCTCCAAGAATTGTTGAACAATTTCGATATAATTCGGGGCTTGTGTATTTCCAAGAAAGTCTTTAATAATATTTTTAAAAGCCAACCAAGTATTCCTTTCAAGTTCGGTTTTGTTTCAGTGAAATTTTCATCTTTAACGAGTTGCCGAATCTGTGGACCATCAAACACACCCACCTTTATCTTTTCATATGACAGGCTAGGGAATGCCGAAATGATATACTTAAAGCAGTCTCCTTCAATTAACAAAGCCTTCACAAATTGCTTCATGAGACCTAGGTTTATATGCAAAGGCGGAAATACAATGTTTTTTCTATCGACAAGTGGCTGATTTAAAATGTTTGGATTACCAGGTCTTACGTCAGATCTTGGGGGCCAGTTCGATCGCACCCAATGCTTCTCACGAGCTCTGCTGTCCCACATGCACAAAAAACATGGATAACCGCGTTGCTGGCCAAGAAAGAAACAGACCATTTTAAGGTCAACACAGATGTTGATCGCAGATACGCAGATCTCATGCGTAACAGACCAAACTAGTTTTGGATGACGCAACGTCACTCACGCCCCCACTCCTAGGTCGAAGAAGGTTCGCCTATAGGAGAACAGTAGTTACTTCTGTGATTCGCCAAGCTTAGTCGGATGCGCAACAACTGTAGAGAAAAAACTTGACGTGATAGAAAAAAAAAACTAAATAAAGTTTTGGAATTAGCATGCCAATTTACGTATAAAACAGCTTAAATATCGAACTCAACAGAAATTATTTTTCAAATTGTACCCCAGTGTTATTAATGTAAGGCTTAGTAAACTTCACGGTTCATGATTTTCAATGCTTCGTTAGGTGGGGTTTTTCATATAAATAGTACATAGTTTAGATTTAGAATTAGATTAAATCATCTTCTGATAATGCTGACATGGTTAGCGAAACGTGCATCGAGCAGTTCAAAAAAAGTGATTTGCTGTTTAGTGGTAAATCTCTTCAAGTTTAGTGTTTCACACCAAAGGTCCCGATAGAAGAATTGATATAAAGAAGCAGTTATAAGAAAAAATAATTATAATACACTAAACACCTAGTTCATAAAACCAATATTTAAATTATTTTATTATAATTTACGTATGGGCCCTGGTGGACCATGCGAAGTACAATTAGAGGCGTTTGTTGTTGTTAGCCTTCCTTTGCGCCCATACCAATTTCATTCTTTCGCTATGAGCTTTTTTCCTTTCGTCAGACCAAGTTATTCCAAGTCTTCCTACATTTTTCTCTCTGGCCAACCTTCCAAACGCCAACCTTGTGTCTGAAACAGCCTCTATCCTGAATTTCACTTTGTGTAATATTTGCTGATCTTAGGTCCTCTTTAATTACAACAATCCATTTAATTATTTCTACTTTAGCTCTACTCCTATTTTCATAAAATTCGACTATTTGTCTAGTTAGCCTACTCGGATTTATCCGTTTTATGTGTCCGTAAAACTTAAGTCTTCTTTTTCTCATATCGCTATATATATCTGTATATTATTTGATTTCTTGGTTTTCTCGAAGTCGGTATGTTGTATTTATTTGTTTGGGGCCTAAGATTTTTCTTATGATTTCTCTTTCCTTCTTTTCAATGTCCTCGATGTCTCTCTTTCTATTCAAAATGAGCGTTTCTGCCCCATATAGACATTCTGGCTTAATAACTGTATTGTAATGTCTCAGTTTTGTGTTTTTAGATAGGTATTTTTTGTTGTAAATATTTTGTGTAAGTCTCAATGCCGTTTCCATTTTTTGACATCTACCCTTATTGGCCGCTTTTTCCACCCCACGTTCCATGATTATTTCACCCAACTATTTGAATTGAGAAACTCGTCTGATGTTACCATATTTTGTTTTTAGAAATGATGTTCTTAGTCTGTTGCAGGTCATGTATTGTGTCTTTTCAAAGGAAATTTGGAGTTCTACCTTTTCTGCTGTTTCTTTTAGGATTTCAATCTGTTTCTGTGCCGTTAATACATCTTGAGCCAAAATTGCTAGATCATCAGCAAACGCCAGACAATCAATTTTGATGTTGGTTCTCCCCAGTTTAATGGGTTGGTCAATATTCAGGGCCGACTTTTTTTCACGCCACTCCTGTATTACTTTTTCTAGAACACAGTTAAATAAGAGTGGCGAGAGTCCATCCCCTTGTCTCACTCCAGTTTTAATTTCGAAGGGCTCTGAGATGTGATCCATGAATTTAACTTTTGACCTCGTGTTAGTTAATGTTACTTTAATAATTTCCAGCGTTTTCAGATCTAGTCCTTGTTCTTTTAAGATTCGGAATAGAGATTCGCGGTCAATAGAATCATATGCTTTTTTGAAATCCACAAATGTACAGACGAGATTTTTATTGTACAGTTGTTGATGTCTTATAAATTATTATTTTTTAAGCTTAACTTAAAAAAGTTTTCTTTAATAACAATAGTAAATTATTTTACTATTGTTATTAAAAAAATTTAAACCTTTATAAATATAAGAAAAATTATTATGCGATTGCTTGTAAAATATGTGCTGTTTATTTAAAAATATTTAGTTAATAAATATATAAAATTATAAATAAATATTTTATAAATATATACTCACACATCGTCTCTGAAGAGTTGACTTCTGTCTAGTAAATTGAAAGTATAGCATAGACCTTCATCGGTTATTAGCGGAAAGAATAGATCTTTGCAGTGGTAGGCTTTGCCCATATAACTACATTCCGTCAACATTTCATCAAAATCTGGTTGAACCTTAAAAACAAGAAATAAATTAAATTAATAAAGAAGTATTAATAAAGGTCAATATGAATTAAATTATAATAATATACTGTGTATTAGCTATTTAACTTAGTTATATTTAACGGAGATAGCCGATACGTGATGGAAATTCGTTCTAAATTATCAAACTTCATATCAAACATCATATCTACCAGGTATGTAAATGTGAAACCGGAATTTTTGTATTCCGTACGAATTTTTTTTATAAAAATGATAAAAAAAAAATGATTTGCCCATCGCTAACTATTGCAATTTGTGGATGCCACACCAAAAAAACTGTTATTCTTTCGAGGCAAACCAGTCATCGGGCCATTTTCATACATTTGCGTAAGAAGTGCAGCGCTACTCAGCAAGTGCGTGTCCCATCGATGCAAATAAGCACTAATCGAGCGAAGCCAACTCTGAAGAGCATGTAAAAGAATTTCCCAACTAAAGGCCTCAATCGTTTCCTTGACCAGTTCTGCTGTGCTGCACTTTGTGTTGTCTTTTTTGATATTCTGGCCGTTTTTCACGCAAAGCTTGATTCAAATCGATCATTTATTGTCGGTAGCGTTCAGTATTAACGGTTTCGCCACGTTTACTACTAAAATCCAGCTCATAACAGATCACACCCATCTGATCCTACCAAACACAGAGCATTGTCTTATGTCCATAGCGATTTGACGTTGCAGTCGATATCGATGGTTTGCCTGGAGTCATCCATGATCTTTTACGCCTAGAATTCCCAAAATATATCTACATTTCGAAAGTGGTTTTTTGATTTCCCTGCTGTCTTTCATTCAGTTCATGTGAAACCCATCTTCTGGATCTTTCCGATGACTTTCAAACGTATGGAGACGACTTCTCGTGTCACTTTTAATTGATCCGACAGGTGTCGTTGCGTTTAAGCACCGTCTTCATCCAACAATGCTTGCAATTCGCTGTCTACAAACTTTTTCGGTGCTCTTCCACGTTATTCGTTTCTGACGTTAAAATCGCCACTTTTGATTTTTTTAAACCACCCAAAGCACTGTGATTTACCAAGATCATGCTCACCGTAATCTTCGATTAACATTCGTTGCGATTCTGCAACAGCTTTCTTCAAATGGTAACAGAAAACCAATGCTGTCCGCAAATCATAGTTTTCTGACACAAAATTCGACATGTTCAACGCTATTACAACTATGCTGTTGTATTGTAGTGAGTTGAAAATGTTTGTCAGATGTCAACAAGGAAATGGCGTTAATGACGGGGTTTGACGGTAATTATGGACGTGATATATTTAAGTGAGGTAGCGAATAGTTGATGGATATTCATTCTAAATAAGCAAACTTAGATTTATATTTAAATATCTTTAGATCATATATGAATAGCGGATTCGACCCAAATGTTATAAATAAAATATAATAAAATATTAATATATTAAAGATAATTAAGAATTATCAACATTATTGTACTAATTATTTATTTTATAGAGTAATATAAATAACTTAAAGTAATTTTGATTCATTAATAAAAGCCCAAAAATGTATGTAATCTTGTAGCATACAAAAATATCTTAACCTCACATCGACAGTCATAAATCACACCAATTTTAATTTTCGTAATCTCATGATTTTTTTTCATTTTTACTACGGGCAATATTGACAAAATTCAGCCTTAAATGACTTGACAGGGCAGAATTAAGGTAAATTAGGAGGATAAATTGTAATGAGCGTTTGTTTAAGAACTGTTTTGGTTCTTGGTCGTAATTGAACGTTGGAAGGTCAAGTTAAAATAATATATTACGTCAATTATGTTGTTTCTGGATAAAACGATGTAATTTTATCTTAATTGGTACTGATTTATTTAAAGTTAGAATTAGCAATCTATAAGAGGCGTCTTTAGGTATACGCCATGTATCTGGAATTATACCGGAGAACAAAAAAAACGCAACACTGAAAAATATTTTTAATAGATTCATTTGGTCATGTTTGTATATGTAATGATAAAAAAATAATAAATTCCACTTGATAAACAGTTTTACAGTAAGGATGTCAGAAATTTGAACCGTAATAATGGCAATAATGTTTGAAACATAAAAAACGTCATAGACTACTGTGTTCAGTGAAATCTGATGTATCATGAAAAATAAACAATTCAAAAACGCGATGATGGAAGAAACGCGAAACAACGATGATGGAAATCGTGTTATCGTTACTGGTAAATGTTATAGAAATATAGCTATCCTAACAACATAGCTTTCGACTGAACTGTCTGAATTAATATGGATATAAACAATGCTTTCTTTCAACAAAACGGTGCGATTCGTTATACGTCTCACCAGACAATCGATGTAATACAAAAAATGTTTCCTGGACGCATTATTGGAACCTGGAACCAATCATTATCTATGTTTTTAATTTACCAAAAAGTTTCATCAATGAAGCGATGAAGCCTTCTAGGCCACAAAAGCATTTGCATTCTGCATTCTACATTCTTATAAAAATGACAAAGATTTATCCTATTTTCAAGGAGTGGTAAAGAAATATTTAAAACTACCAACAATATCGAACCTTTTTGCATTGTCTTCTGTACAAGAAAATGATAGTCTACGAGCTAGAGATAATAAAAAGTTTTGTTCATCATAAGACACCGTCAGATATCTTCAGGAAAATTCCTCTGAATAATAATTCGGTGAAACGGAGAAGAGATCTAATGGCTTAAGACGTTGAAATATCATTATGCGATTACTAAAAGACTTCCAAATTTTCCATTTTACTTGATGAATCAACTTTACCAAACAACGAAGGACTACTCTTATCATACGTATCATTCATCGATATTCAATATCCAGTTTTTTCAACCAACAACCAAACAAGTTTTTTTAAGAAAAGGAATTGCTGTTCTTAATATATTGTCAACTGTTATTAATGGTGCTCCAGTAATGACGGGACGTCAGAATGGTTTCATAACGAATTTGAAACAAGTAGTACCAACTGTACTCTGTACATTATGTTATTTACGGTCACCATTTAGTTGCAATCAATAGAAAGGAATTCCTGTATACGTCGTTTCCATTTCGTTATTAGAAAAGTTAAAATTGAATGACTCTGATAGTGAAAATAATTAATATATATATATATATATATATATATATATATATATATATATATATATATATATATATAAATCATCATCATCATCATCATCAGCCCGTGTCAATCCACTGCAAGATGAAGGCCTTTTCAGCATGCTTCCAACCATTACGGTCCTGGGCTCTCCCTTGCCACTAGGGTCCAATAAACATAACGGTCATCAGTCTCGTACTTTCGATCTTCTTCACGGGCGTTTGCGATCAAGCGGGATCCACCCCAGGATTGCCTTGGTCCATCTGTCGTCTCATCTCCATTTCAATTGCTTTACTCTTCCAATTATATCACACACTTTCATTTGTTCCCTGATCCATACGCAGGTTTTTCTGTTTCGTGTTGTAATGCCAAGCATACATCTTTCAATTCCCCTCTGTGCTACCCGAAGTTTTTGCATTGATTGCGGTGTGAGTGTCCAGGTTTCACTTCCGTATGCCATAACGGGTAAAACACACTGATCAAAGACTTTTCTTTTCAGACAAAGCGGAAACCAGCTCTTAAGCTTTGAGCCTGCTAGCCACATTTAACACGTCATTCCACCTCCCGAGCGGTATCCCCCTCCATTGAAATCCTCTGCCCAAGATATATAAAGTAGTCCACAATCTCCAAATCTCTTCCTAAAATTCGTGTGCCGTGAGCGAATTTATTGAACATAACCTGACTCTTTTACAGGTTTATTTTCAAGCTAAATACTTTGCCAGCCATTTGCAGCTCTAGTATGCGTCGTTGCAGCTCCTTTGGGTCTTGTGAAAGGAGAACGATATAATCTGCAAATCTAAGATGATTTAAGGTTGCACCATTGATCTTTACACCATCTTGTTCCCAATCCAGTATATGGAATACTTCTTCAAGGGCAGCCGAAAAGAATAAGCGATATTGCGTCACCCTACGGTACACCTCATTCTACATTAATTCCCACTTCAAGATCATCAAGGTGAATTGTAGCTGTAGCTCCATCATATATCGATCCGAAAAAGTTTACTGCTTTAAGATTAAGTCAAATGCTTTTTCGTAGTCGATAAAAGTCAAGCACAGTGGCATGGTGTATTCGTTGTGCCTTTCTATGGCCTGCTGTATAACCTAGATGTGATCCATTGTACTAAATCCACTTCTAAATCCTGCTTGTTCTGTTGTTGTGCGTCTTTCAGTTTTTTTTAATACACTTTTAGATATTATCTTAGTGAAAACATTCTATATTACTGATAAGAGGCTTATTAGACAGTAGTTTTTTAACTCCTCTTTGCTCCTTTTTTATGTAAAAGTTTCGTTCTTTAAGACGTTTTGAGTATAACTTTGTCAGTGTTATATGTAAAGTCCGACCACCAGCTTTTAGCATTTCGACAGTTACCCTATCCTTTCCTGGAGCTTTGCCGTTTTTTATCTATTCTATAACATTTATTACTTCCTCCAATAAGATATCTGGCATTTGCTCTTCCGTAGGTATTGTTGTTTTTGATTGGTTCTGATCTTCATATAACTGGGAATAAAATTTTCTGACAACATCTAACATTTTTTCATTAAATCAATGGTCTCATGAGATTTTTGTCTGTTTGAGACATTTTTCTTCTGGTGCTATTGAAGCAGCCGTTTGAAGCACATTGTCGGTGATTTCTTCACATTGAACTGATATTTCCATCCCCTCCTAATCTTGTAACACAGCAAAGCGGTTCGACAGAACAATCTCAAAATCGCTGGCCGTCTCGAGCAATTTCCCAGAATCCACTTTGGCCTTCTTTGACCTTACCATTCTTTCGCCCTCTCTTCGACAGTTAATCCTAACTTTTGCTCGAACCATTCGGTGGTCAAACATTAAAATTTGGTTGGTTATGATGTAGCCAATTTCACTTATGAGCCCAGATGAACTTTTCCATGTCCATTTTCTGCTGATGTTTTTCTTTATAGAACGAACTCATCATATAAAGTTCTTGTCCTTCAGCAAAATCAACTAATCTGTCACCTCTATTGTTCCGCTCACCAGTTCCATATCGGCCAGTTAGATTGTTATCAGTTCTTGCTGTTCCAATTCTGGCATTAAAATCACCCATCAAGATTTTGTATCTACATGTCTCCTTGTATAAAAGCTGGGCCATATCATCATAAGATTCGTTAATTTCATCATCTCTGTGGCTTATAGTTGGTGCATAAGCTTGGACCATTTTAAGCCTAAACTGTTTAATGAGCTGAATGACGAATTGAGCTAGTCGGTCAGATATATTTCCAAATTTTCCTACACTGTCCTTCTCACAGCTTTCCATTGATGAGAAATCCAATTACACCACATCGTTCATTATATATATATATATATATATATATATATATATATATATATATATATATATATATATATATATATATATATATATATATATAATGGACGGATCTAGGGTTAATTTACAATGTTATCTGTATTTTACTAATAATAATTTAAATTCAAATTCTACTTAAGTTACAAACTTTTGTATTTTTCTGAAAAAATCACGTTTGTAAGTCTTAAAATGTTGGCTATATGGAGTTAAAGAATTTATTTTCGAGAATATCTCCATAAATATGAATTTTATGAAGAAAATGAAAAGAATCTTTTTTTAGATAATTTAATTTCTTACAATGGAAAGAAAGATTTCTTCTATATTTTTTTCTCAAATCCTTTTACTTTAAGAGATACTTACAAAAAACTACGATTTTTTCAAAAAATGAAAATAGATAGTCTTGAGGCACGTAGGTTAGTTTTGTAAAAAAAATGCCCTCGTATTTTTTCATCAAGAGGAAGGTTTTTTGGGCGTCGAAAAAAATTTAATTTTTAACGACCATCCTAATTTACTCCGAGGCCTCAATCTGCCTACTCCCCAAAGTTCACAACCAGAAAAAAACGTGGACGGCGCGACCTCTGTATTAATAGGCGAGGTCGTACGTGGGGCGCTCGGTTGAAGGGTGGTGGTGAGACACAAGGTGGACGTTTGACTAGAAGGGTTTCGGATGGGTAATTTGGAAATAAACGGTTTCCATGTATTTGGAACTCTAAAACCGTCGTCCCTCTTGTTTAAGCAGTCTGGACGTTTTTTCGATCTCAATTGCTTCACGAATTATGCGGGGTTTGTAGGAATATATAGGTGCGATTACTTTGGTCTTGTCCAAATCTATTTTGTGACTCGTTTAAAGATGATGTTCTGCTAAAGTCGAGGAGAGATCAGATTTTCTGACGGCGAGAGAATGGTCGTATATACGATTTTGGATACGTCTGTTAGTTTGACCGATTGGGAGCAGCCAGAACAAGGAATCTCATAGACACCATGTGACTCTTGTGTGTGATCTGAATACGTGGAAAATTTTATCAGTAACTCTCTTGTTGTATAGCAGAAGAATTTTGGGATTTTGGGACAATTCTTAGTAGATTGGTTGGTATGACCAGTTGCCTGAAGTTTATTAATATGCCTTTTTATTTGATGCATATCACAGCCGTTTTAAATTAGTGCCGTTTCTAATGAATTAGATTCTGTTTGCCTATGTTCCATATCAGACAATCTTAGTGATCTCATGACTAATGTTTTGACTACCGAATTTAATTGGGATGGATGATGAAGTGAGTTCGCATTTAGATAACGGTTTGTGTGGGTGGGTTTACGATAGACAGAATAGGAAAAGCTTTGGTCTGGCCTTTTTGATATTAGAAACTCAAGAAAAGGGAGAGCAGAATTATTTTCAGTCTCCATTGTAAATTGGACCTGGGGATGTATACTGTTCAAATGCGAAAGGAACAGATTTAAAGATTGTAGTCCGTGCAGCCAAATGACGAAGGTGTCATCTACATATCGGAACCAGCAATTAGGTTTCAACGGACTGGTGTTAATGGCTTGGATTTCAAAGTGTTTCATAAAAATATTGGCTATGACCAGAGAAAGAGGGGAGCACATAGGAGCTCCACGAATTTGTTTAAAGAATTTATTTTTGAAAATGAAATATGTATTGGACATCTTTTATAAGACTAAGAATATCCGTTGATGTGTGGTGTTTGTTTTTTAGAATGTCTAGAGTTCATGGAAGGGGAATGTTTGTAAATAACGAGACAATATTAAAACTAACCAGAATGTCACTTTCGGATATACTGTGCCTTTGAACAAGCTCAATGAAATGAGAGAATTTTTTTATGTAGAACGCTGATTTTTCCACGAGCGGTTGTAGAGTTTTCGCTAAATATCTTGCTAATTTGTGAGTAAGTGAACGATATCCGCTCATGATGGGACGAAAAGGAATGTCAGTTTTATGAATTTTTGGATGACACTACATTTTTGGGGTACCAGAAGATTTTTCGCGAGGTATTATAGCCTTTGTATCATCTGAAGGAAGGTTAGAATTATTGATAATAAGACGCGTTTTCTTCTCTAGATATGTTGTAGGGTCGTTAGGAATTTGCTTATGGTGTGCACTCTCTAATAGATCAGACATTTTAATTTCATAGTCCGCAGTATTAAGTATGACCGTGGCATTCCCTTTGTCGGCTGAAAGAATTGTTACGTCTGAATTTCTGCGTAACTCAAGTAAGGCACGTTTTTCGTCCGACGGAAGATTAGATCTCGGGGGTTTGGAACGACGAGGGATTCTGGCAATGTCTTGGCGGGTTTCTTCGGCTTCAAGAGCAGGTAGGTGGGATAAAGCATCTTCCTATCTATCTATATATATATATATATATATATATATATATATATATATATATATATATATATATATATATATACCTACCTAACTTTAAAACAAAATATACCTACAAAAAGTATACCTACAAAAAAGTAAAACAAAAAGTATACCTACCTTACCTACTTTAAAACAAAACTAAACTACGAAGCCATCCGAAACGTCCCAATCATCTGAAGAAATTTCCGAACCCTTCCTGATTAAAACCGGAATACGTAAAGGAGATGGGTTATCCCCACTCTTTTTCAACCAGAAAAATGAACTAAAAAATGCTGTTTTTTTACTATCTTCAGACACGCATTGAGAATGTCAATTGAGACCTTGGCAAAACGTCTGCACCAACAAACGGAACACAAACGACTGTTGGATTGATGGTTGTACTCCTGGACTAATAGCCTAATAATATCCGTGTCACTATCTATTCAATTTGATTTGGTATTCAGTGTTTTTTTTTAGTATACCAAATACCAATAATAATAGATGGCCTCATACACATAATAACATAATGTACATAATTCCACTAATTCTAGTTATTAATGCTATGATGTTGCAATTACAGTTGCTTTGCTCCAACCCGAGAGACTTAAAGAAAATTTGATGTTGAAAATCGTTCGTTTCTTGCCGCATAGTATATATCAAATAGCGCTTGGCCACCACGTCATCGAATCGACGTTTCTGGCAACTCCTTCACTTCTGCAATAATTGCTGCATTTCGCACAGTTTCGAATTCTTGCAGCAAGCAATTACGATAGTTTCAACTAAATTCACGCTAAATTCATTCATTAAAAGCCCCTGTTGTGTCTATATTACCCAACAATCAGACCCAAGCTCTCACAAATAACACGAGAAAAAAAAAGTCCCTTTACTACCACTGACCGCTAAAAATAAATTAATAATCTGCTTACCTCGTCTAAAAATTCATACAGATGATAATCGGCAAAGTCCAAGTCTGATCCGTTTAACCATCTAGGATCGATGTTGCAAATTAATGACAAATATCCTAATTTTTTCTCTCTGAAATTGAAAAATTCTCAAGTAGAACTATAAAGAGAATGAGAAAGAAATATTCATTTGTATAGACAAATTGATAAAAAATGACCAGATAGCCGGATAAAAGGGAAAGGTTAACGATGGATAATTTCCATCTTTAAAAGGGCAGGGCCAAATTGGATGTAAGGATTTTCAATGAAAGAAAAATAGTATTTATATGGAATTCAATAGGATACGAGAAAATTCGAAAAGGCATTTTCCAGATGTATTGGTCTGCGTTATCGCTAAATAGACCGAATATCCAGTAAGGTTTTATCTTTCTATTCAAACACTCTTATGACCGGTTTTTGAGTTGATTTTTTGATTTTTTTCCTTCTAAAAAAATGTCTCTTATTAGATGTATATATATATATATATATATATATATATATATATATATATATATATATATATATATATATATATATATATATATATATATATATAATCATCATCATTCAGCCATTGTCGATCCACTGCACGATGAAGGCCTCCCCTGCATGCCTCCAATTCGCACGGTCCTGAGCCTTCCTTTGCCATTAGAGTCCAATATACTTGATGATGTCATCCGTCCATCGTGTTTTCGGTCTTTTTCGCGGGCGTTTCTGATCAAGTGGTATCCATTCCAGAATTGCTTTGGTCCATCTGTCGTCGCATCGTCTCGCTATATGACCTGCCCACTTCCATTTCAATTCTTTCGCCTTTCCAATGATGTCACATACCTTCGTTTGTTCTTTGATCCATATGCACGTCTTTCTGTCCCGCTTTGTAATGCCAAGCATACACCTTTCCATTCCCCTCTGTGCCACCCGAAGCTTTTGAACTAATTGTGATGTGAGTGTCCATGTTTCACTTCCATATGTCAAAATAGGCAGTACGCACTGATTAAAAACTTTTCTCTTCAGACAAAGTGGCTCTTAAGTTTGCTCTTAAATACTATAGTGAGCCGACCAAATGCCTGCCAGCCATATTTAACCCGCCGTTCCACCTTCCGGGCGGTATCATTCTCAATTGAAATCCTTTGATAGATATATGTAGTGGTCCACAACCTCTAAATTTCTTCCTAAAATAGAAATTCTTCTGTTGACAGCAAATTTGTTAAACATAACCAGACTCTTTTTTAGGTTTATTTTCAAGCCAAATGGTCCTCCCGCCCTTTGCAGCTCTCGTATGTGTTCTTGTAGCTCATCTGGGTCTTGTGAAAGGAGAACGATATCATCCGCGAATCTAAGATGGCTTAGATATGCACCATTGATTTTTATTCCCTATATATATATAAATATATATATATATATATATATATATATATATATATATATATATATATATATATATATATATATATATATATATATATATTAGCATCATCAGCCCGTGTCAATCCACTGCAGGATGAAGGCATCTTCAACATGTTTCCAACCTCTTCGGTCCTGTGCTTTCCTTTACCACTCTCGTCCAATATTCTTCGCGGACGTTTGCGATCAAGCGGTATCCACTCCAGGATTGCCTTGATCAATCTATCATCCCATCGCCTCGCTATATGGCCTACCCATCTCCACTACATTTGTTTTACTCTTCCAATGATGTCACAGACTTTCGCTTGTTCCCTGATCCATGTGCAGGACGTTCTGTCTCGTCTTGTAATGCCAAGCATACATCTGTCCATTTCCCTCTGTGCTACCCGAAGTTTTTGAATTGATTGCGATGTGAGTGTCCAGGTTTCACTTTCGTATGTCATAATGGGTAGAACGCACTGATCGAAGACATTTCTTTTCAGGCAAAGTGGGAGTCTGCTCTTAAACACAATGTTGGACCTGCCAAATGCCTGCCAGCCATACTTAACACACCGTTCCACCTCCCAGGCGATATTCCCCTCCATTGAAATCCTCTGCCCAAGATATATACAGCTGTCTATAATCTCTAAATCTCTTCCTAAAACTGAAATTCTTCTGTCCTGAGCGAAGTTATTGAACATAACCTGACTCTTTTTCAGGTTTATTTTCAAGCCAAATGGTTTGCCGGCCCTTGACAGTTCTTGTATGTGTCTTTGCAGCTCCTCTGGGTCTTATGAAAGGAGAACGAAAGCATCTGGAAATCTAAGATGGTTTAAATTTGCACCATTGATCTTTACACCATCCTGTTCCCAATCCAGTTTACGGAATACTTCTTCAAGGCCAGCCGAGAAAAGAATAGGCGATATTGCGTCACTCTGTCGTACACCTCCTTCTACATTAATTCCCACTTCAAGATCATCAAGGTGAATTGTGGCTGTAACTCCATCATATATCGATCCTAATAGGTTTACATATGCTTTATCTACCCCTTGGCTAAGCAGTGCATCAATTATCGCATGCTTTGTAATGCAGTCAAATGCTTTTTCGTAGTCGATAAAAGTCAAGCACAGTGGCATGGTGTATTCGTTGTGCCTTTCTATGGCCTGCTGTATAACCTAGATGTGATCCATTGTACTAAATCCACTTCTAAATCCTGCTTGTTCTGTTGTTGTGCGTCATTCAGTTTTTTTAATATTCTTTTAGATATTATCTTAGTGAAAACTTTGTACATTACTGATAGGAGGCTTATTGGACGGTAATTCTTTAAATCTTCCTGTGCTCCTTTTTTATGTAAAAGGACGACATTTGCATTTTTCCATAAATCAGGTATTTTTTGTTCTTTGAGGCATTTTGAGTGTAATTTTGCCAGTGCTTTATGTAACGTCCGACCACCAGCTTTTAGCATTTATATAAATATATATATATATATATATATATATATATATATATATATATATATATATATATATATATATATATATATAGACGCAGGTTGCTGTGTGTTCCACATTAGATTGTGGAACCAGTAGTTGGGTGTACTTGCCACTCAGCTTCTGATTCATAGCTACAGTAATAGAAATAATGTAGAATACGCACATGTTAAAATATAAATTCACAGAACGATAAATATATACACTTACAAATAGTGTCTACGATCTACAACGTCTCGATATAAATAATGTTCTTGGACGTTACGGACGTTCCCAAACAGGAATTAAAAATCTTTTTTAAACACTAAGGTATTCCACCTCCAATCTTCGAGACTGAAAAGACTGGAGCAGTTTCACACCGAACATCAATTATTTGGTATTATTTGAGAAAGAAGACCACTAGTAGCTGATTTGAAGTTCATCGTGGTTTTATTTTGTCTTATATGACACATCTCCAAAAACAGCCTTTTTTTGTAGTTGTTCACCTGTTGTATGACCCTTACATTATCGAAATCCATACTATGTCCAGTACTGAGTAAATAGTCAATCACAGCACATCATTATGGTTACGGCAATCGCTCTTGTGCCGGATCAGAACACAAATATATTCTTGGTAATACCATTTGATGCCCAATTAACAAGAGGGGTAGACAAAATTTTGAAAAAAGTCGACATTAAGGTTGTGCACAAACCATATAATAAATTAAAAGAAGTTCTGTGTAATCCAAAGGATAAAGTAGATCTACATGAAAAGTCGGGGATTTACGAAATTAGTTGTCAAGACTGTGATCGAAGGTATATTGGGCAAACAAAAAGATCCATATTGAAAAGATGTAAAGAACATATTGCCCACATTAGATATGGAAGAAATGAAAAATCTTGTGTTGCCCAACATGTAATCGAATATAACCACAGTATACCGATGAGTAATTTAAGACTAATTAAAAGTATTAATAATAATAGGGCTTTGGATGCACATGAAAGCATTCAAATAAAAAACTGTAAGAAAATCATGAACCGAGATAAAGGACCCATTCCGTTCAGTCAACTTTTTCAATTATTAATATAAGGCTTGGTAAACTTCATGGTTCATCATTTTTACACGCTTCGTTAGGTAGGGTTTTCATATAAATAGAACATAGTTTAGTTTTAGTATTAGATTAAATCATCTCTTGACGATGCTAACCTGATTAGCGAAACGTGGGTCGAGACGTCCAAAAAAAGTGATTTGGTGTTTAGTGGTAAATCTCTTCAAGTTCAGTGTTTCACACCGAAGGTTCCAATAGAAGAATTGACCCTGGTAATAGATAAGATCATGTTACAATTCAATAGCCCGGTTTTTAACAGTCGATATTTAAGATAATTAGACTAGACGTTAATAAAACAACTAATTTTACCTATATACTTCGAAACACTGTGTTTGACTATTAGTATTAGTTCAAACTACTCTTGAGAAAGCCGTAACAAAGAGAAATATATGTAGAAAAAAAATCTATAATAAACTTTTGAAACCTTAAAAGGCTATAAGTGTATCATTTAAAATCCTACTAATAAATTTTTTTAAATAGATCGCCAGGCTTTTACTACAACTACAGTACAAGTTTCTCTCATATTTCAATGGTATAGTATTCTACCTATATTGTACTAAAACACCTCCTTATAGATGTTGCAGTTTCTCTCTCACCTTGTATAATTACTGTACTTACGCTTCCAAACTGATTGTTTCTTTCTTAGCTAATTGCTCCAAGTAATAGGTGAAGTTAAATTTGGAGGGAACTGCCTTTGTTAGCGGGCATATAGTAACCGCTGGAAATGGAACTTGCCATGTTGGTGTTTCTTTGGTGGCAAAGCTGACGATTACCGGCGTTGTTGCCCATTTCTGATAAGTTCGCCAAACCAGAATGACGCAAAATGATAGCGATATTCCTATACTAATTATCCACCATAACCTGCAACAAAATATCTAATCTATATTATAGATATATAATAGATATCCTTATATCAATTCTTCTATTGGAACCTTTGGAGTGAAACACTAAACTTAAAGAGATTTACCACTAGAAAACCTACGAGACTTTTTGAATTATTAGATAAATTGAAATGTTTTTTTATAGATAAAAATAGCTCATTTTCCAAGTTTTTGCCTAACGAACAAAATTTTGAAAATATAAAAATGTTCTAAAATAAATACAAACTTTTAACGTTAAAGTTTCGGGAGGTCTTCTCCCCCCATTTTCAAAACAAATCTAAAAAATATATAATTAATTTCTATATATAATGCAAAGATACGAAGTAAATATTTTTTTTTTGTGTATGTCAATGATACTTACATTGACAATAATAGTTTTTAATTAACTACCAAAATAATATATAGGTGAGATTTACTGTGTGATTGTTTACTGTACTGGTTGTGTATTGAAATACTTAATAGTTTTTAATTGTCTTTTTTACAATCGGGAACTATATTGAATTTAAATCTACCGAAGGCATAGCAATACAGTATTTTTTATTTAAATTAATTATAGCGGTTTCTACATCTTCTGTATTTTGTTACCGATTATTTTAATACCGTTTTGGAATTATTCCAATTGATTTTATGTCTCGATTCTCATGCGTGTTGACAAATTCTAGATTTATTAAAATCGCCCTTTCTAAGAACGTTTTTATGTTCTTTTATTCTAACATCTAACGGTCTAGATGTCTCACCTATATAAAATTTGTCACATTCGCAGGGAATTTTATAAACCTAAGTTAATGCTTTCATCAAGAAGTTTGGTATTTCGATTATAGGCCTTGAAAAATGCAATTTTGATGCATTCATTTTAACTTCGGATTGTATTACTAAAAATATGGATTTAGAAAATTCTATTATTGATTACGCGTTGGAGAGCATGAAAACGCTTGATTTACACGAATTGCAAATTTACTACTGGAATATTTTCCAATTAGCGATGATCAATAGGTAATACAGCTGCTGTATTACCTATTGAGATTCACAACCAACTTCGATACTCCAAACCAAATACCAAGTTCGATAACTAGAATTTGTAATTCTAAATTTTGGCTTGTGCGACGATGTGAATACGGATGCTTCGAAAACATTGATCCCCTTCGCTACTTGTTACTTATGAGAAAAAAGTTTCAGGTTTATGGTGGCTTTAAAACCTTAATAAAGAAACCGTCTATTATTACTGGAAAATAATTTGCTTATATGTGTGTTTTGCAATGATGATCCACATACAGAAAAACTTTTAAGTGAAAAACAAAATAAACCGTCGCATTAAATTATTATTTCAAACAACTTTGGCTATTACTTTATTTAAGTTTATCAAATTATGTTATTATTGCCCAGTAATATTTAATTTTCCAACACACATTTTTTAAATTAAAAATACTTTAATATAAGGATATCTAAACTTGAAGAGATTTACCACTACATACCAAATCACTTTTTTTGAACTGCTCGACGCACGTTTCGCTAACCATGTTAGCATCATCAGGAGATGATTTAATCTATAATAAACTTAAATAAAGAAATAGCCAAAGTTGTTTGAAATAATTTAATGCGACGGTTGATTTTGTTTTTCACTTAAAAGTTTTTCTATACGTGGATCATCATTACAAACACACATAAGCAAATTATTTTCCAGTAATAATAGATGGTTTCTAAATTAAGATTTTAAAGCCACCATAAACTTGAAGCTTTTTTTGCATAAGTAACAAATAGCGAAGGGGATCAATGTTTTCGAAGCATTCGTATTCACATCGTCGCGCAAGCCAAAATTTTGAATTAAAAATTCTAGTTATAGAGTTTGATCGGCCGATATTTTAATAAGTTTGTTGTGAATCTCAATAGGTAATTCAGCAGGTGCAACATTTTCATCAAACGGATTAAAAACCCATCTTTCCGACAAATCATCATCGCTAATTGGAAAATATTCCAGTAGTAAATTTGCAATTCGCGTAAATCAAGCGTTTTTATGCTCTCCAACACGTAATCAATAACAGAATTTTCTAAATCCATATTTTTAGTAACACAATCAGAAATTAAAATGAATGCATCAAAATTGCATTTTTCAAGGCCTATAATCGAAATACCAAACTTCTTGATGAAAGCATTGACTTAGGTTTATAAAATTCCCTGCGAATGTGGTAAATTCTATATAGGTGAGACATCTAGACCGTTAGATATTAGAATAAAAGAACATAAAAACCTTCTTAGAAAGGGTGATTTTAATAAATCTAGAATTGGTCAACACGCATGAGAATCTGGACGAAAAATCAATTGGAATAATTCCAAAACGGTAATAAAGAATCGGTAACAAAATACAGAAGATTAAAAGAAACGGCTATAATTAATTTAAATAAAAATAACTGTATTGCTATGCCTTCGGTAGCTTTAAATTCAATATGGTTCCCGATTCTTAAGAATACAATTAAACACATTTAAATATTTCAATACACAATCAGTACAGTAAACAATCACACAGTAAACCTCACCTATAGCTTGTACAAAATTAAAACGGTTGTACGTCATTAAGCACGTGATCAAAATTTCGGCTGCGCTGTTGCCAGATTGCAATCAAACATCATAACCTTACTTTAGCAAATGATTTTTACAATTTTACTTTAATAACAATTAAAAAAATTACCTCCAAATTAAATGCAAATTACAAAGTAAGTTACAAAATTATAATAAATGTTGAAAGTATTGGAAGTGTCGTTGTTTTAGTACCTCTAGATATAATTCAGAACATGTAACATGCTTCATTCAAAATCCATCGACAACATTTTTAATATTTGAATGGTTATTAAAATAAAAAGATTATATAATTATCAGTGACATTGTATTGATATATACTATACAATAAACAAAAAAAACAATGAAATATCTGCTTGTACTTATTTTCATTAATCGGAGTCTGAAAAATATATCTATCTATATCACTATCTAAAATAAAAATTTTCAATTAAAACTTTTCCAATTTTTTGCATATTTATGTAATTTACCTTTTACCGTCAACTTTGGTGGTTTTTACTCCCCTCTTATTATTATCTTGTCATGAATCACTTACAGTTCCATTTTCAAAAATCCAGGTTTCATCTAAGAAGACAAATTTGTAGAAGGCGTTTTTTCTTTCCTTCATATAACCTCTCAAAAAATCTATACGTTTTAGGGCAACGGTGGAAAGTTCCATAAGACCTCGTCTTGGATCATATTTTTCCATTTAAAACCTACTTCTTTCAATACGTTGCACAATAACATACGGCATCTGTCAAACAGTTGTTTATCTTTTAATTGCTCATGTAAGAAATTTAAAGTTACATGCTGCCCTGAAAATAAAATTAAACTATGAGTGCTTATGATGGGTTTAAGAAGTCTTTTCTGCAATTCTTAGGTTACAAATACTTACTGTGTTCATGCATGATATTAATGGGGTCACGAATAGAACTTGTATCCAAAGCTGCAGTATTGGTAACCCTTTTAGTAAAATTACGTTTTCTAGCTGATTTTAAAACTTCATTGTTTTTCACCTTTTATGAAATAGTACTAACAGCGAACATGCTTGTTCTTGTTCAAAACAGTGTGTTAGAGATGCCACAAAATCTTGATAACGACGATTTAAATGATTTGGCATTTTACAGGGGCGATTTAACTTCTTAGGGAAACTGTTTTCGATCTCAAGGTAAAAATGATAGTAAACGTTTAGATCCAAATGGGATAACAATGTGTCAGAGATGCCACAAAATCTTGACAACGACGATTTAAATGATTTGGCATTTTACAGGGGCGATTTAACTTCTTAGGGAAACTGTTTTCGATCTCAAGGTAAAAATGATAGTAAACGTTTAGATACAAATGGGATAACAGTGTGTCAGAGATGCCACAAAATCTTGACAACGACGATTTAAATGATTTGGCATTTTACAGGGGCGATTTAACTTCTTAGGGAAACTGTTTTCGATCTCAAGGTAAAAATGATAGTAAACGTTTAGATCCAAATGGGATAACAATGTGTCAGAGATGCCACAAAATCTTGACAACAACGATTTAAATGATTTGGCATTTTACAGGGGCGATTTAACTTCTTAGGGAAACTGTTTTCGATCTCAAGGTAAAAATGATAGTAAACGTTTAGATCCAAATGGGATAACAATGTGTCAGAGATGCCACAAAATCTTGACAACGACGATTTAAATGATTTGGCATTTTACAGGGGCGATTTAACTTCTTAGGGAAACTGTTTTCGATCTCAAGGTAAAAATGATAGTAAACGTTTAGATACAAATGGGATAACAGTGTGTCAGAGATGCCACAAAATCTTGACAACGACGATTTAAATGATTTGGCATTTTACAGGGGCGATTTAACTTCTTAGGGAAACTGTTTTCGATCTCAAGGTAAAAATGATAGTAAACGTTTAGATCCAAATGGCATAACAATGTGTCAGAGATGCCACAAAATCTTGACAACGACGATTTAAATGATTTGGCATTTTACAGGGGCGATTTAACTTCTTAGGGAAACTGTTTTCGATCTCAAGGTAAAAATGATAGTAAACGTTTAGATACAAATGGGATAACAGTGTGTCAGTGATGCCACAAAATCTTGACAACGACGATTTAAATGATTTGGCATTTTACAGGGGCGATTTAACTTCTTAGGGAAACTGTTTTCGATCTCAAGGTAAAAATGATAGTAAACGTTTAGATACAAATGGGATAACAGTGTGTCAGAGATGCCACAAAATCTTGACAACGACGATTTAAATGATTTGGCATTTTACAGGGGCGATTTAACTTCTTAGGGAAACTGTTTTCGATCTCAAGGTAAAAATGATAGTAAACGTTTAGATACAAATGGGATAACAGTGTGTCAGAGATGCCACAAAATCTTGACAACGACGATTTAAATGATTTGGCATTTTACAGGGGCGATTTAACTTCTTAGGGAAACTGTTTTCGATCTCAAGGTAAAAATGATAGTAAACGTTTAGATCCAAAAGGCATAACAATGTGTCAGAGATGCCACAAAATCTTGACAACGACGATTTAAATGATTTGGCATTTTACAGGGGCGATTTAACTTCTTAGGGAAACTGTTTTCGATCTCAAGGTAAAAATGATAGTAAACGTTTAGATACAAATGGGATAACAGTGTGTCAGAGATGCCACAAAATCTTGACAACGACGATTTAAATGATTTGGCATTTTACAGGGGCGATTTAACTTCTTAGGGAAACTGTTTTCGATCTCAAGGTAAAAATGATAGTAAACGTTTAGATCCAAATGGGATAACAATGTGTCAGAGATGCCACAAAATCTTGACAACAACGATTTAAATGATTTGGCATTTTACAGGGGCGATTTAACTTCTTAGGGAAACTGTTTTCGATCTCAAGGTAAAAATGATACTAAACGTTTAGATCCAAATGGGATAACAATGTGTCAGAGATGCCACAAAATCTTGACAACGACGATTTAAATGATTTGGCATTTTACAGGGGCGATTTAACTTCTTAGGGAAACTGTTTTCGATCTCAAGGTAAAAATGATAGTAAACGTTTAGATACAAATGGGATAACAGTGTGTCAGAGATGCCACAAAATCTTGACAACGACGATTTAAATGATTTGGCATTTTACAGGGGCGATTTAACTTCTTAGGGAAACTGTTTTCGATCTCAAGGTAAAAATGATAGTAAACGTTTAGATCCAAATGGGATAACAATGTGTCAGAGATGCCACAAAATCTTGACAACGACGATTTAAATGATTTGGCATTTTACAGGGGCGATTTAACTTCTTAGGGAAACTGTTTTCGATCTCAAGGTAAAAATGATAGTAAACGTTTAGATACAAATGGGATAACAGTGTGTCAGTGATGCCACAAAATCTTGACAACGACGATTTAAATGATTTGGCATTTTACAGGGGCGATTTAACTTCTTAGGGAAACTGTTTTCGATCTCAAGGGAAAAATGATAGTAAACGTTTAGATACAAATGGGATAACAGTGTGTCAGAGATGCCACAAAATCTTGACAACGACGATTTAAATGATTTGGCATTTTACAGGGGCGATTTAACTTCTTAGGGAAACTGTTTTCGATCTCAAGGTAAAAATGATAGTAAACGTTTAGATACAAATGGGATAACAGTGTGTCAGAGATGCCACAAAATCTTGACAACGACGATTTAAATGATTTGGCATTTTACAGGGGCGATTTAACTTCTTAGGGAAACTGTTTTCGATCTCAAGGTAAAAATGATAGTAAACGTTTAGATCCAAAAGGCATAACAATGTGTCAGAGATGCCACAAAATCTTGACAACGACGATTTAAATGATTTGGCATTTTACAGGGGCGATTTAACTTCTTAGGGAAACTGTTTTCGATCTCAAGGTAAAAATGATAGTAAACGTTTAGATACAAATGGGATAACAGTGTGTCAGAGATGCCACAAAATCTTGACAACGACGATTTAAATGATTTGGCATTTTACAGGGGCGATTTAACTTCTTAGGGAAACTGTTTTCGATCTCAAGGTAAAAATGATAGTAAACGTTTAGATCCAAATGGGATAACAATTTGTCAGAGATGCCACAAAATCTTGACAACGACGATTTAAATGATTTGGCATTTTACAGGGGCGATTTAACTTCTTAGGGAAACTGTTTTCGATCTCAAGGTAAAAATGATAGTAAACGTTTAGATACAAATGGGATAACAGTGTGTCAGAGATGCCACAAAATCTTGACAACGACGATTTAAATGATTTGGCATTTTACAGGGGCGATTTAACTTCTTAGGGAAACTGTTTTCGATCTCAAGGTAAAAATGATAGTAAACGTTTAGATCCAAATGGGATAACAATGTGTCAGAGATGCCACAAAATCTTGACAACGACGATTTAAATGATTTGGCATTTTACAGGGGCGATTTAACTTCTTAGGGAAACTGTTTTCGATCTCAAGGTAAAAATGATAGTAAACGTTTAGATCCAAATGGGAAAACAATGTGTCAGAGATGCCACAAAATCTTGACAACGACGATTTAAATGATTTGGCATTTTACAGGGGCGATTTAACTTCTTAGGGAAACTGTTTTCGGTCTCAAGGTAAAAATGATAGTAAACGTTTAGATCCAAATGGGATAACAATGTGTCAGAGATGCCACAAAATCTTGACAACGACGATTTAAATGATTTGGCATTTTACAGGGGCGATTTAACTTCTTAGGGAAACTGTTTTCGATCTCAAGGTAAAAATGATAGTAAACGTTTAGATCCAAATGGGAAAACAATGTGTCAGAGATGCCACAAAATCTTGACAACGACGATTTAAATGATTTGGCATTTTACAGGGGCGATTTAACTTCTTAGGGAAACTGTTTTCGGTCTCAAGGTAAAAATGATAGTAAACGTTTAGATCCAAATGGGATAACAATGTGTCAGAGATGCCACAAAATCTTGACAACGACGATTTAAATGATTTGGCATTTTACAGGGGCGATTTAACTTCTTAGGGAAACTGTTTTCGATCTCAAGGTAAAAATGATAGTAAACGTTTAGATACAAATGGGATAACAGTGTGTCAGAGATGCCACAAAATCTTGACAACGACGATTTAAATGATTTGGCATTTTACAGGGGCGATTTAACTTCTTAGGGAAACTGTTTTCGATCTCAAGGTAAAAATGATAGTAAACGTTTAGATCCAAATGGGATAACAATGTGTCAGAGATGCCACAAAATCTTGACAACGACGATTTAAATGATTTGGCATTTTACAGGGGCGATTTAACTTCTTAGGGAAACTGTTTTCGATCTCAAGGTAAAAATGATAGTAAACGTTTAGATCCAAATGGGAAAACAATGTGTCAGAGATGCCACAAAATCTTGACAACGACGATTTAAATGATTTGGCATTTTACAGGGGCGATTTAACTTCTTAGGGAAACTGTTTTCGGTCTCAAGGTAAAAATGATAGTAAACGTTTAGATCCAAATGGGATAACAATGTGTCAGAGATGCCACAAAATCTTGACAACGACGATTTAAATGATTTGGCATTTTACAGGGGCGATTTAACTTCTTAGGGAAACTGTTTTCGATCTCAAGGTAAAAATGATAGTAAACGTTTAGATACAAATGGGATAACAGTGTGTCAGAGATGCCACAAAATCTTGACAACGACGATTTAAATGATTTGGCATTTTACAGGGGCGATTTAACTTCTTAGGGAAACTGTTTTCGATCTCAAGGTAAAAATGATAGTAAACGTTTAGATACAAATGGGATAACCTCCAAACGTGTCAAAAAATATCAACAAGACAAATTTTAAACCCGACAACGTCGTACACATCCGCTACATTTGAAATTTATTGAAGACATTCTGCTAAATACATTCTACATACATTTCTGCTGTTCTTTAATAGCGTCATTGATGACGTGCAATGGGTTTAGTTTTGTACAGGCTATATATATTTTTTTGGTAGTATGTCAGTGTCATTAAAAACTATTATTGTCAATGTAAGTATCGTTGAGATACACAAAAAAAATATATTTACTTCCTATCATTGCATTATATATAGAAATTAATATAATTTATTTTTTAGATTCGTTTTGAAAACGGGGGGAGAAGACCTCCCGAAACGTTGGAAAACTTGGAAAATGAGCTATTTTATCTATAAAAAAAAACATTTCAATTTATCTAGCAATTCAAAAAGCCTCGTTAGAACTTTTCCTCACGACAACCACCTGACCAGTATGGAAAAGAAGTTAGTCGTATTTGGCACCCAATTCTGCGCCCAGTGTGTAAATAAAATTAACAATTTTTTCGGCTTTTGACAGAACATTTTGTAAATTATCTGGCATTTTTTTTTTGTAGCAAGCACATTTCTCTGAACAGAGCAGTGCGTTCATTCCATATGTGGTATAATGTTTTTTAATTTACCATCCCACCACTGTTCTTCGTTATCACGTTCGCGCCATCAGTAACATCATGAACATCATGAACATCATTGGCCATTTCATTGATACCAGTCGATATTGTGTTATTGCTACTACTGTCTCGATTTACGCTCAAAAAATCTAATGATTTGTTTTGTAAAGACGCGTGTTTTGTTTCCAGATGTCATAAAATTCTAAAGGCTTCATGCTTTCCATGGACAGATCTTGATAACAAACAACACAGTCCGGCTTGTCATCCAAGGCAATGAATCTGTATTTTTCTTTACTGTTTCGCCGGATGTAGACAGTGCATTTCGTTTTGTCACAAACTGGCCTCTTGTAATATTATTACATATTGTTTAATATTACTAATATTAATTTATTTATTAATCATACACTATGCTTCAATTGTCAATAAAAAGTTTTTGGAAACCAACGCCAATGATGTGTTTTATTTAAGAATTAAAAAAACCGCTCAATTTGAAAGACGCTTTATATGACTAAATTATCTCGTATTCCTTTCATCAAATGAAATATTTATCTTTTTATAACCATCTTCAATTTTATGAAAATGAAACTAAACTAATTAGCAGAAGTGCATGTTATATGCAAATTACGAATAAATAATTTTATATTAATTTTATTATTATGGTTGTGACTTACGTTCAGTTTTCGTGACAGATAATTTATTACATTTTCAACGATATTTAACGAAAGAAAATTAATTGTTTGTTAATGCGATGTATATAAAAATGATGTGGTAACCCAGTGCTTGACAAATAAATTGCTTAGTAACGTTTCAAATTACAATTTCTATACAGACCGTATATTTATAACAGTGCGGTCTAACTTTGGTTGTTCGAAAGTGATGTTAATCATATTTAGCAGTGATTCGAAAAATATATGTTCGGTGATTGTGGTTTCCAATATAATGTTTATAATATTGGTTATTACGTATTGCTGACAAGTTAATTAATTAAATAGAATTGCCGTAGATTAAATTTTACGATATTAATATCTGGTTGCTCCAGCATTCATGTTTCCACCCCATGTTGTTATGATAATATTATATTATTGATTATGTATTAAATATATTCAACTTTATTTTTTTTTTCTTTAATATAATTCTTTTCTTTAATATTTCTTTAATATAATATTTAAACCAGTGATTTCCAAACATCAATTTTCAAAACAAAAAACTTTCATAGCATTATATTGTATATCCTATTTTTTAAAACATTTACCGCCACCTGTCACTCACTCTAACTTCGCTATAAAGATGAGATAAACACTTATCTGAAAAAAAAAAATGTTTCCTTTGAAAAGACACAATACATGACCTGCAACAGGCTAAGAACACCATTTCTAAAAACAAAATATGGTAACGTCAGACGAGTCTCTCAATTGAAATATTTGGGTGAAATAATCATGGAAAATGGATTGGAAAAAGCGGCCAATAAGGGTAGATGTCAAAAAAAGGAAACGACATTGAGACTTATACAAAATATTTACAACAAAAAATGCATATCTAAAAACACAAAACTGAGACATTACAACACAGTTATTAAGCCAGAATGTCTATATGGGGCAGAAACGTTCATTTTGAATAGAAAGAGAGACATCGAGGACAGAAAAGAAGGAAAGAAAAATCTTAGGCCCCAAACGAATAAATAGCACAACATACCGACTTCGAGAAAACCAAGAAATCAAACAATACACAGATATACATAGCGATATTAAAAAAAAAGACTTAAGTTTTACGGACATATAAAACGGATGAATCCGAGTAGGCTAACTAGACAAATAGTCGAATTTTATGAAAATAGGAGTAGAGCTAAAGTAAAAATAATTAAATGGATTGCTGCAATTAAAGAGGACCTAAGAACAGCAAATATTACACAAAGTGAAATTCAGGATGGAGGCTGTTTCAAACACAAGGTTAACGTTTGGAATATATTGTATTAATATAATATAATATATTGTTAACGTTTGGAATATAACGTTGGAATATAGTTCCAAAGTGGAATATAGTTGTAGAACTCGTAAAAATCAGTAATTTTACCAAAAATCGTTTATATAAAAGTTGTAAAAAAAAGATGTAAACAGTTACAAAATATGAAGAGTCCTGACTTTTTGATATTCTCAACCATTGAGTTGTAAACATATAACGTATTTGTTTACCGGAAATGACTAGTTTTTCTGTATTCTTGTACGGTGTAAGTAGGATGTTCGATTTGACAAGTGTTAATAATTTTTTAATGGTGTATATTTAATTTTTGGTTCTTTTCTGCGATCAAAAAGCCACAGTTTTATGAAAACAATGAACTAGTGGACATAATATTAACTTACGGGGTGTACCAGCAAAATGCAGCCGCGGAGTGTCGTTTGTACGCGGAAAGGTTTCCTTTAAGAAATCATTCGGTTTCGGTTCTTAAAGGCTCAAAGAAGAGGTCACGCTGGACGACCTCCTCCATGCGAAATGGTAGATATTGAGAAAGAAATTTAAAAAATTGTCAAAAATATAGCAGATCAAGTTGAAGTTGGGCATAGTAAAATGTGGAAGACTATACGAAGGGACACTTTCATCCCTATCATTATTAACGGGTACAAGCGTTACAACTTGAAAATTAACCTAAAAAAGCGGGCTTTTACATCAGTACAACAGGAATGAAAATTATACCAAATTTATTTTGGCTACCGACGAGGTCACAGTTACAAATGGAGTAAATAATTTCCACAACCATGTTTGGGTAGTAGAAAAGCCGCATGCTGTGAAAAGAACCCATGTTCAGCACAGATTTTTAATTAAATGTTTTGGCTGGCTTTCTTTCTTCCTGGCTGACTGACAGTGAAAAATTATGTATATTTTCTTAATTCTTTCTACATGATAGAGCTCCGCCACATTTTAGACGAGAAGTTCACTGACATTTGAATAATAAATTTCTTAACAGATGGATAGCGCGCAATGGGCTCATTTCTTGGCCTATACGCTCCTCGGATTAAACGCCATACGATTTCGTTTTTTGGGGCTATTTAAAAAAGTTAGTTTATCACAATGGAGGAGTAAATACTGTGGAAGAATTACAACGACGCATCGAAAACGCTTGTGACGGTATTCCTGGACACCGAGAAATTATTTTTGATGCGTGTATTGACGCATAAGTAACAGTTTTGTTTTTGTTATTCTGAAACTTTAATATAAATGATTTTTTGGCTTTTTGCGAGTCCCAGAACCTGTTAAAATAAATGACTAGATATATATATATATATATATATATATATATATATATATATATATATATATATATATATATATATATATATCTGTGAAGAGTCACGAAGTCGCCAAAATCTCATTTGGCATTTTCAAGTGTTGTCCGCTTCGACTGAAGAGTCCAACTGACGTGCACAGATCGTTGTGCTCGCTTTTATAGCCGGCCGGCGACTGCGCAGATTGTATCGGGCTAGTTCGGGACTATTTGCAGCGCTCGGCAACGCTGTCGGACATCCGTTTATTGACTTTTCTACCTCGCCGCCACGTTGCCGCGTTTTCTCCTTTTCAGAAGAGATTTCCACACTTTTGGAATGTTGTAAGCTTCGTTTCGCGTATTTAGCTCACCCCTTTCTTCTATTTCAAGGACTTCTCTGATTGTTCGGACCTTGTAGTTTTCAATATTCGCTATTTCTTTGGCTCCTTCAAAATTAATTTTATGTCCTGTTTGTAGTTGGTTCTGGAACAGAGCGGAAGTGGTTTGTTTGTTAAATTGTTGATATTCGTCTGTTTGTCCTATGTATGTTCTGTTGCAGTCAGAACAAGATATACTATACACCCCAAGATTTTCCAGTCTAATTTTGTCCTTGGGGTTTTTTTATGATGTTTGCGACAGTTTTGTGCGGCTTGTAGGCTGTTCTGATCTTATGTTTCCTTAGTAGTCTGCCTGTCCTATCTGTGATTCCTTTTACGTCCTCTATTGTTCTTCGTGTTTGGCTTTCCTGGCGGCGAATGGCCTTCCTGATACAATTTTCTGATTATCCATTTTATCTAAGGGTTGTGGAAATGTTTGGTAGTTCTCCACTTCGTGTAACTGATAGTGTCAGTCGGAAGGATCTGGAAATCAAGGTGTTCGCTACTGCTTGGATTTGAGAAGGATGGAGGATGATGGATGAAGGATCACAGATCACAGATCACAGAATCACAAATCTTCACAGAATCGACGGATCGACACCCGGAATGATTTAGAAAAATACATATATATATATATATATATATATATATATATATATATATATATATATATATATATATATATATATATATATATAAATTTTAGCTCTTCAGGCCAACCAATATCGAATATACAATGGTTATGAAGCATACAAAAATTGGATACATCACATCATACATACATATCCACCTAGCTTTGATCACAAGTTTAAATATACCAGTTTAAATAAAATATAGCAACAGTTCTTTCAAAAAATTTAGATTGATTTCAACGTTATATAGATTTAGAAACAGTTGTCACATTTTATAATGAACACAGTGTTTTTAATATTCTTAGAATTTTTTAAGGCGTATTTAAAGTAATTATTTTTAATTTAAAGAAAAAGGAAAATATATGATAACAAAGACACCCCAGCGCATGAAATTAAATACAGAATTCAATAATAATTGCAAATTTCAACTGATGAAGCTGAATAATCATTCCTGTTAAAAGAATGTTAAAAATATTCAAATTAAAATTCCCTTAATTTTATCCAAAAACATAAAAGCGGCGAAACAAAGGCACGAAAAAACACGCACCGTATGCTGTAAATTCTTCATACAAAGTAGAACCGCCGAAATAATAAGAAATACATGTAGTACAAAACTCCAGAATGTGGAAACAATGTAGGAACGGCGATAAATCTCACCTTCTGAAGCAGGCTCAACGTTTTCCCAATAAATAAAGATTTGTTAACATGTTTAAACCATTGAATAAATCATATCTGGTCGTGATTGATGGAGAGAGCGTATTCATAGTACATGTCCACGTCAAACTAAATGGAAATCATAATGTATTTGACGGGGCAGTTTTATTAATTCCCCTTTTTTTAGTTTTCCATCGATGCGGAGGTGTTTGAATTGAATGGAGTTATAGAGCAATCGAAATCATTTCCGTTTTGGCATAGGTCTGAAACATTGAAATAGAACAAACAGTGATACGAGGTTAGATAGCATCGTAGTGAATTAATTAGTTTCACTAATTAGTGCAAACAAATATAAACAATACTTATTATATAACGGGGAACAAAACACCTAGTACACACATTTAACTCTCTAAAATATAGGCTCCCAACGGGAGCGGTACCGCCTCCCAGGGGGCGCTGAAGCCTTTCATTAAGGCGGTAGCGGGTCCAGGGCAAATCGGGGGACGTTAAAACGGCTAAAGAGCGACGGCCGTGACGTACCTACCTTTACGGAAATTAATATAAAAAAATACTTCGAAAATAAAAGTTTTCTTTTTCAATATATAATTTATCTAGATATTTAAAAGTTTAATACAATTATAAAGTTGTAAGCGTCATAATATGCATAAGTACGTAACGTATATACATCTCAGTAGCTGTAATATAAGTAAAAATATTTTTCTGTTGGTGATTGTAATTTACATTTAAAATATAATATATATATATATATATATATATATATATATATATATATATATATATATATATATATATACCTGTTTTATGTCAGAATACCCAATAAATGAAATACTGTTAGTCTTGAGCGCCATTCCGTAGTGAAAACACGTGTTTATTCTAACCTATTTCGGGCTGTTTTGAGTTTTATAATAAAAATATCAAAATATTGTTTTATTTGTGCTAAACTTTTAACTGAAAGTGAAAATGTTACTGTTGAACGTGGTATGAAGGCATTAATCAATGCAAGTATCGAACGAGCTGATAAATTTTCAGAATATCTTAAAAATCAGAAATCTGTGACAATACACGAAAATTGTCGTAAAAATTATACTCGAAAGTCTTCTATTGTTGCAGCGAATAAAAGACAACGTGAAAAACAAGAAACCAGTACATCTACAGTAAGTTCTCCTCGTACTAGATCACATACAGGTAAATCAACTTTTTGTTTTAAAAAACTATGCTTAATTTGCGGCAAGGAATTGAACGAAGAGTATGAGAGAAGAAAATCATGGGATTTTCGCCGTCAAATTAGCCAAGTAAATAAACCTCAATTCAAAGATTCAATTCTGGAAGTAGATCGGACTCGTTCCGATGCTATAGCAGAAATTGTTATTGCGCCAATCGAATTTGAATATGATTTAGTTGCTGCTGAAGCTAAGTATCATCGTGATTGCTGTATTTCTTTCATGAAACCTTCGACTGGGGCTAAAGTCGGTCGTCCTAAAGACGACACTACGAATCTGGCAATGGAGGAAATATTTACTTACCTAGAAAATAACGATGACTGTTAGTTCACTTTAAACGAACTAAGAAATGTTTGCAAAATTACTACTTTAGATCACAGTACGATTATGCTGCGACTAGAACTAAAATATGGTGATAAACTTATTATCACTGAAAAATCAGGAGCATCAACATTTATATGCTTAAGAGACAATCATGATGATATTTTGAATCAAGCCTGGTACGAAAAAAAGAAAATGGATAAAAAAGAAGAACGATTCAGAATCCTAGAAGTAGCTGCAGCTATCATTCGCGAAGATGTTTTTTTTATTACTACAGTTTGCAGTTTTAATCTACAATATATCTTACGCTAATACAATAAAAATACTAACCTACGATCCTCAAAGCACTGCCTGTGTGTGGTCAAAACCCAAGAAAGAAAATAGAAAATTTAGAAAAGAAAAAAATAAATAAATAAATAAAAAACCGTCTCAGCATTCAGTACAGGCATTCACATTACATGAAATAGGACAAAAGGATGAAAAAGGACACTACCCCACCCCATATATTAAGGCTCAAGAACAAATAAAATCAATTCAGCCATGCTGACAAACACCGATCTGAATGAGACGCGCACAATTTCTTTATATTTTGCTTAAATGCCGCATAACTGATGTTCTTCTTCACCATGTTGTCTTTTATGCTTTCCGGCAAAAGGTTAAATAATCGAGGGGTCAGACGTAAGAGGACTTTCTCACTCCAGTTCTGTTAGTGAATGGAATATTTAGAACAGTCGCACCACCAGCCCTTGTGTCATGATGAACTTGTTGCTTATTTGTACTTGTTGCTTATATGTTGCTATATACCCTAGAGAGCCAAGATGTTTATATAGGAGAACAGCTATCGCCACATAATACTGGCATTTCAAGGAAGAATTCCCGTCATAATAAAAAGTTCCCTACTCGGGGGGTCCCTCGGTTTTCCACGTACCGCAACGATGGGGAATTTTGAAATGTTTTGAACAATTTTACTCACTTCCAGGTTGATGTGCATTTATGTACCTTTGAATGTCTAGATTGACCGGACTAAAATTAGCATTAGGTATATTTTTATCAGTGGCGGCTCGTGGGTTTTTAAAGTGGGAGGACGTAGAAGATAATCGTGTTGCTGATTTTCCTCCCTTTTTACTTTTCGTGCTATCGAAACCCTATACAGGAGGTCAACGGAAATAAAATATAGCGTTTTGCTCTGAAAAATTGTTTACTGTGATAAATGCTGGAAGGGCGGCGCCCCAACACCCTTCCTCACGAGCCGCCACTGATGTATACCCAATTCGGTTTTTATATAATATTTCAAAGAGGTAATAAAAACAATTCTTGACCATAAGACTCCGTCAGATACCACCATGAAAATTTCTCTGAGATGAATAGATGAAGTGATTAGAGACGTCGAAATATTATTACGCGATTAGTTAAAGACTTTCAAATTATCCATTCAAGTCGATGAATCAACTTTACCAAATAGCGAAGCGCTATTCTCATCATTATCTATATATCATCATCAAATTTATCTATAGCAAATTTATTATTTGCTAAACATTTGAAACGGATACAAAGGGAAAATCGATATTTAAGACGATGAACAAGTTTTGTCAAAAGAACGAAATTTATATTCGTAATATTTTGTCATGTGCTACTGATGGTGCTCTAGCAATAACGGGATATCATAACGGTTAAAAGTTAAAGTGGTTAACAATGGTTAAAAAAATTCATGTGGTTAAAAACTATGCAAATATTATCCCTTACTCGAAAATTATTGGTATTTTAGTCATCCTTTAGTCGAAGATATATAATAAATATTAAGCGTGACATGTCGTTGGATTCAGAATAAAAAGTAGAATTTACTAAACATAAAATATTTTTTTTTTTACTATTTATAAAAACAAAGTTGATGGTGAGAAAAACCGAAACGTTGCATAAAAAATATAATTACACCACCTTGTATTTTCCCACATAGCTTCGGGAATATACAAATGGAATACCCGTTGTAGTATTGAAGCTGATCTTTTGAAATTGAACCGAATATCAAAAAAAACATTCAGGAATTACTTACAAGATTTAAAAATACATTCCACATTACATAAAATATTTTACTTCAAAATCCTCCACATTTTACAAGGGAATAGAAAGTTTGTCAAAGAGATGGGCGAACGATTGAGATTGTATTGTAGATAAAAACTATATTAGCTCTTAAATAAATAAAATTTTGTATAGTATAAATCAAAAAACAATATCACCGATGGGGTACACCTTACATTTTCTATAGTAAAACATTTTTTTACTTACCTTTCCCAAATTGATCTGGATTCTACTAAATATTTAAATCCATGTATGGTGGTATTATTAGAGTATTCTTTGAAATATTTGACGACCTTTGCTTTAAAACCAATTTCGTCTTGAGCTAAGGCCTTATCGCTGTGACTTTTAACATTATATCCAGGCATTTTGACAATCAAATGGAAACTTTATTCCTAAAAATACAAAAAAAATAAAATTAGTTAAAAAAAATACAATTAGAAAATACTTATTCTTTCATACATATCTGGTTTACCTTACCGAGAACACGGAGTATCACTAGCTTAATAATAACATCTTTTCAAAATATCGATATATCCTTAAAAATCAAAAACCTTAACAAAATCACCATTTTGATCATAAACTGACTTTAAATTGCATTATTTTGTGTTAGATTATCAAAAAAAAAATCCTATATCCCTAATTATACATTGTGGAAAAAGCACAACATTGTAGAAAAAAATATTTTAAGCACAATTTGATAATTGATACCTTTAAAATGAATATGTGATATAAATGGACGAAATATAAATTTAAATTTAATATATATTCCAAAATATGTCAATTTTAAAGCAGTTTAGATACATCGAGGATTTTTCATTATCAACATCATTCTATGGACTGGTTCACCTTGTTTAGAATAGAAGAAGATCCGAAGAATAACCGGTATACACCACAATAAATTAGTAATTTCGGAAATATTTATGATGCTGTAAAATAAACTAACGAAAAATATATTTAAATTAACGTTAACCTTCCCGAATAAATGCTAGCGGAAGATAAAATTCGTAAAATAAAAAATAAATAGCATAATCAGAAATAAAAAGTATATATATATATATATATATATATATATATATATATATATATATATATATATATATATATATATATATATATATATATATATATATATATATATATATATACTATGAAACGCAAGTTCTTGTGCGTTCCACATGAGATTATCTGAGGTGTATAACTCCTGACTACTGTTGTCTCGTTGGACGCAGTCCAAAGAAGTTAAAAAACTCCATTTATAAGCCATCCGATGAGAGGCCGGCGAAAATATGGGTTGTTTGATTTTGGAGAGGGACTTGGCGAGTCTTCTCCGTGGACGTTTACGATCAAGCGGTATGCAGTCCAGGACCGCCCTGTCCATCTTTCGTCCCATCGCCTCGCTACATGGCCTGCTCACTTCAATTTCAATTCCTTTATTCTTCCAATGATGTCACTCACTTTCGTTTGTTCTCTGATCCATGTGCCGGTCTTTCTATCCCGTCTAGTAATGCCAAGCATACATCTTTCCATTCCCCTCTATGCTACTTGGAGTTTTTGAAATGACTGTGATGTGAGTATCCAGGTCTCACTTCCGTATGTCATAACGGGCAGGATACACTGACCAAAGACTTTTCTTTTCAGGCAAAGTGGTAGTTTGCTCTTAAACACTATGTTGAGCCTGTCAAATGCCTGCCAACCACATTTAACGCGTCGTTCCACCTCCCAGACCGTATCCCCTTCCATTGAAACCCTCTGCCCATGATAGATATAGTGATCCACAACTTCCAAATCCGTTCCTAAAATAGAAATCCTTTTGTCCTAAGCAAATTTATTAAACATGACCTGACTCTTCTTCTGGTTTATTTTCTAGCCAAATGGTTCCCCAGCTGTTTGCAGCTCTTCTGGGTCTTGTAAAAGAACAATGATATCATCTGCGAATCTAAGATGATTTAAGTATGCACCATTAATCCTTATTCCATCCTGTTCCCAATCTAGATTAGGGAACACTTCTTCCAGGCAGGCTGAGAAAAGAAGAGGCGATATCGCGTCACCCTGCCGTACGCCCCGCTCTACATTTATTTCAACCTTAAGATAGTCAATGTGGACTGTCGCTGTAGCTTCATCATATATCGATCCTATTAGATTTACATAGGCTTTTTCTACACCTTGATTAAGCAATGTATCCATTATGGCCGTGTTTGGATGGCATGTTTTTAAAAGTGCAACTGATAGCTTATAGCAATGTAAGCCAAATATCATGTATTAATCTATTATAAAAAGTTGTTCTGAAGATGGTTAAAATAAAAATAACCGAAACGTAAACCAAATGAAAAATAATTGTATATATTCCATTACATGCCAAATCGACCACTTTTTGGAATGGAGTCATGAAACTATCCAAAAATTGACTAAAGAAGATGTTTTTTTTAATTATTTGATTTTGAATGAACTTATCAAAAAATTCGGAAAAAAACATTAGTTTTCAAAGTTTGCCATTTTAATTTTTTTTCTTTTTTGTTCCCCCGTTTGATCTTCATCGTGTCCCAACCTGGTTTGAGTCCCATCGTGGGCCAACTTTCCTTTCTATTTTTTCTTAATGGAAAAAATCAATTTTTTCGTAATTTAACTTTATTTTTAAAATATAAAAAATTCAAAATAATTAAAATAATATAAATTATTTCATTTTTAATAAAATAATATAAAAAATAATATAAATTATTTAATTTTTAATAAAATAATACAAAAAAATAAATGATTTTATGGATACATAAAGGGCGCCAGTTTTTAAAAGCAAGTCAACTTATTTTTTGATTTTAGTAGTATATGTCGAAATACGACCCAGAAAACATGTTTTTTAATGTTTGTTGTAAAAGACATTTAAATATGAAAAAACCTCAAGCAAACCAAATGGTTTAAATTAATAAAAAATGCGAACGTTTACCTTCACGCTAATACTTAGACATGTTAAAGTGAAGTAAAAGGAATATTTTCCATTAGTAACTGTTGGTGAAACATAGATCCATCACCATATGCCAAAATTCGGAAAACAGTCTGTGCTCTGGACCACAACAGTCAGTTAGGAGTATTATGGTCACTGGATTTTCGGATATACATTTGCAAATTCACAAAAATGATATAGATCTTTGATCTCTTGATACCGTTCTTCAGTCACTGGGTTAATTTAATCATTTAAAAAAGAAAAAACACCTTTAGCCCACTGTTCCATAACGACGACTTGAATTCGTAATAATAACAATAATTTACAGTATATATAAAATATATAGATATAATTACAATAAAAAATTCTTACCAGGCCCGCAACTTATAGTCTGCATACATCGAATGGTAACAGTGATACTATAACATTTTTTTCAATGTATATTAAGAACATCATTATTTTTAGTTTAGTACAATGTTATTAATTCAAATAACCGTTTACGATATAATAACACTCTGAACTCTCCAACACCCTCTTTGGGTGTGCTTTTAATTAAATATTTTTCTAATTCTGGCCATGCGTTAAGTCAATGTATTTTTTTCTTTTAATGGACGTAGCTAATAATAAAAAAAGAACAAATAATGTGGATGTTATATACAACTTTTCCGTGTATATCTCCATTAGGAATTTGTATTACTCATATTTATTTTTGGTTTTGAATTTTAGACTCTTTTTCAGGTTTATTTTCAAGCCAAATGGTTCACCAGCCCTTTGCAGTTTTTATATGCGTCTCTGCAGCTCCTCTGAGTCTTGTGAAAAGAGAACGATATCATCTGCAAATCTAAGATGGTTTAAGTTTCCCATCCTGTTCCCAATCTATCCAAGTAACCATCCTGTTCCCAATTCAGTTTACGGAATACTTCTTCAAGGCCAGCCGAGAAAAGAATAGGCGATATTGCGTCATCCTGCCGTACACCTCGTTCTACATTAATTCCCACTTCAAGATCATCAAGGTGGACGTACCTAGTAATAAAAAAAGAACAAATAATGTGGATGTTATATTCAACTTTTCCGTGTATATCTCCATTAGGAATTTGTATTAATCATATTTATTTTTGGTTTTGAATTTTAGATTCTGTTTAAATAAATAAATAATTGAAAAAAAATGAATTGAAATGAATAAAAGTAAGTTTACCTTATAAGAATATATGACCAAAATGTGTTTTATCAATAAATTAACAAAGATTAATATCAAAATTTGCACTATATTTAAAATTGTATGTATAACAATTGTTTCGATATACTGAGCCTTTTTCAAATACCAACAATATAGTTCGTATTTGAAAACGCGTATCGAAGCAATTGTTATACATACAATTTTTAAGATAGCGGAAATTTTAGATATTAATCTTTGTTTATTTAATATTTAAAAGGAATTCCCATCGAGTATCGGCAACTTTAGTTGAAATTGTGTTTTATAAGTGTTGTACACGTCTATAGCCACCTTTGCAGATGATACCACAGTTATGACAATTAACAGGACACCAAGATACGAATATGAGAAGCTTCTGAAAGCTCTTGATAAAATAGAAGAAATGGTAAAAAACTGTATATTAATTAATTTATTATAATTATAATTAATATATTATTATAATATATAATATATTAATATATTATTAATTATAATTATATAATTGCCCTGTAGGAAATAACTTAAGTGCGTAGACTTAAACCACCAACATGAAAAAAAAATTAATTCAACTTTCTCTTTTTGATTAAATAACTGATTCTTCTTAGCAATTGAATTAAAATGTTATTTTTTCAAATAACACAATAGCAGCACAATAACGATTGCTCCGTTTAAACAACACAATTTTCGTTTAATTTCCAAGGCCCAAGAAACATATTGTTTTAGTAGCTAATAAAGAAATTGTTTGTAAATTTTTCTTAGTCAAGTTATCCCCAACAACTTTGCATTTTGAAGTTCTATCACTACAAATAGAAAACTTAGCCTATGTCAGGTTTTAAACAAATTACTGTGTATATATATATATATATATATATATATATATATATATATATATATATATATATATATATATATATATATATATATATATATATATCATCAGCCCGTGTCGATCCACTACAGGATAAAGACGTCTTCAGCATGCTTCCAACTTTCAAGGTCCAGGGCTTTCCTCTGCCACTCGGGTCGAATATACTTAATCATGTCGTGAGTCCATCGTGTTTTCGGTATTCTTCGCGGACGTTTACGATCAAGCGGTATCCACTCCAGGATTACCATGGTCCATCTGTCATCCCATCGCCTCGGTAAATGACCTGCCCATCTCCATTTCAATTGCTTCACCCTCCCAATGATGTCACACAGTTTTGTTTATTCCCTGACTCATGCGCAGGGCTTTCTGTCTCGTGTTGTAATGCCAAGCATCTTCCCATTCCTCTCTGTGCTACCCAAAGTTTTTGAATTGATTGCGATGTGAGTGTCCAGGTTTCACTTCCGTATGTCATAACGGGTAGGACACACCGATATTTTCAGGCAAAGTGGGAGTCTACTTTAAAACACCATGTTGAGCCTGCCAAACCCCTGCCAGCCATATTTAACACGCCGTTCCACCTCCAGGGCGGTATTTCCCTCCATTGAAATCCTCTACCCAAGATATATAAAGTTGTCCGCAATCTCCAAATCGCTTCCTAAAACTGAAATTCTTCTGTCCTGAGCGAAGTTAGCCTGACTCTTTTTCAAGTTTATTTTCAAGCCAAATGGTTCACCAGCCCTCTGCAGCTCCTCTGAGTCTTATGAAAAGAGAACGATATCATCTGCAAATCTAAGATGGTTTAAATTTCCCATCCTGTTCCCAATCCATCCAAGTAACCATCCTGTTCCCAATCCAGTCTACGGAATACTTCTTCAAGGGCAGCCGAGAAAAGAATAGGCGATATTGCGCCACCCTGCCAAACGCCTCGTTCTAGATTAATTCCCACTTCAAGATCATCAAGGTGAATTGTGGCTGTAGCTCCATCATATATCGATCCTAATAGGTTTACATATGCTTTATCTACCCCTTGACTAAGCAGTGCATCCATTATTGCATGCTTTGAGAGTGAGTCAAATGTTTTTTCGTAGTCGATAAAAGCCAAGCACGGTGGCATGTGTATCCGTTTTGCCTTTCTATGGCCTGCTATACAACATGGATGTGAGCCATTGTACTGAACCCACTTCTGAATCCTGCTTGTTCTCTTGGTTGTGATTTGCTTGATTTTCCTGGAGCTTTGCCGTTTTTCATCGATTCTATAACATTTATTACTTCCTCCAGTAAGATATCTGGCGTTTGTTCTTCCGTGGGTACTGTTGTCTTTGGTTGATTCTGATCTTCATATAACTGAGAATAAAATTTTCTGACAACCTCTAACATTTGCATACGCGCCCTGCACACTGTGCCATGCTCACGCATTAAGGCATAAATTTGCACTCTTTTGTTTTTCAGCTTCTGCCTGGCCTTGTTAATTCATTTGTTTCCTTCCAGAGTTTTTGCACTAGCTGCATGTTGAATCGGCGCGTGTCCTCTCTGATACGTTTTCTTATAGTTTTGCAGAGCTCAGCGTACTCGACTCTGCAAAAAGAACTCCCTGCATTTGTCATTGTCCGTCATTTCTTCATTAAATCAATGATCTCCCTGGACATTTTTGTTTGTTTGAGACATTTTTCTTCTAGTGCTATTGAAGCAGCCATTTGAAGCACATTGTTGGTGATTTCTTCATATTGAACAGATATTTCCATCTTCTCCGGATCTTGTAATACAGCAAAGTGGTTTGACAAGGCAATCTCAAAATCGCTTCTTCTCTCCAGCAGTTTCCCAGAATCCACTTTGCCCTTCTTTGACCTTACCATTCTTTCGCTTTCTCTTCGACAGTTAGTCCTAACTTTTGCTCGTACCATTCGGTAGTCACTTTCAACATTAAAACTGTTATGGACAGTGCAATTGCAAAATATTATTTTATCGTTGGTCATGATGTAATCAGTTTTATTTGTGAGTCTAGATGGACTTTCCATATCCATTTTCTGGAGATATTTTTCTTATAGAACGAATTCATAATATAAAGTTCTTGTCCTTCAGCAAAAGTAATCAATCTGTCACCTCTATTGTCTCGCTCACCTATTCCATATGATGAAACAAAAACTGTTTAAAAGCTCCTCGTATATACTTATATTGTTTAGTTTATAACAATTTATAAAACGTACATTGCAAATCTGTAACTGTATTTCATAGCGACATAACTACGATGGAAAAATAAAACAGTCAAACCAAAAACTGTTTAAAAGCTCCTCGTATATACTTATATTGTTTAGTTTATAACAATTTATAAAACGTACATTGCAAATCTGTAACTGTATTTAATAGAGAGATAACTACGACAGAAAAAGAAAACAATCAAACCAAAAACTGTTTAAAAGCTCCTCGTATATACTTATATTGTTTAGTTTATAACAATTTATAAACCGTTGATTTCAAATCTGTAACTGTATTTAATAGCGAGATAACTGCGATAGAAAAAGAAAACAATCAAACCAAAAACTGTTTAAAAGCTCCTCGTATATACTTATATTGTTTAGTTTATAACAATTTATAAAACGTACATTGCAAATCTGTAACTGTATTTCATAGCGACATAACTACGATGGAAAAATAAAACAGTCAAACCAAAAACTGTTTAAAACCTCCTCGTATATACTTATATTGTTTAGTTTATAACAATTTATAAAACGTACATTGCAAATCTGTAACTGTATTTCATAGCGACATAACTACGATGGAAAAATAAAACAGTCAAACCAAAAACTGTTTAAAAGCTCCTCGTATATACTTATATTGTTTAGTTTATAACAATTTATAAACCGTTGATTTCAAATCTGTAACTGTATTTAATAGCGAGATAACTGCGATAGAAAAAGAAAACAATCAAACCAAAAACTGTTTAAAAGCTCCTCGTATATACTTATATTGTTTAGTTTATAACAATTTATAAAACGTACATTGCAAATCTGTAACTGTATTTCATAGCGACATAACTACGATGGAAAAATAAAACAGTCAAACCAAAAACTGTTTAAAAGCTCCTCGTATATACTTATATTGTTTAGTTTATAACAATTTATAAAACGTACATTGCAAATTTGTAACTGTATTTCATAGCGACATAACTACGATGGAAAAAGAAAACAGTCAAACCAAAAACTGTTTAAAAGCTCCTCGTATATACTTATATTGTTTAGTTTATAACAATTTATAAAACGTACATTGCAAATTTGTAACTGTATTTAATAGCGACATAACTACGATGGAAAAATAAAACAGTCAAACCAAAAACTGTTTAAAAGCTCCTCGTATATACTTATATTGTTTAGTTTATAACAATTTATAAAACGTACATTGCAAATTTGTAACTGTATTTAATAGCGAGATAACTACGATAGAAAAAGAAAACAATCAAACCAAAAACTGTTTAAAAGCTCCTCGTATATACTTATATTGTTTAGTTTATAACAATGTATAAAACGTACATTGCAAATCAAAAAACGAGAAATACCTATCAACCTTTGGAACAACTTCGTTATTAGTGCAGTATTAGGCAGTAGAAAATAAAAGCAATCGAATGGGACAACGTGACACAAACATATCGCCATCAACCTGTAACGAAGAAAACCAATATATTCTTGTAGCAATAACAAAAGCGCATCGCATTTATAACATTTCCATCTCGTCCGTCCACCTACTCCTTTGTCCCCACGAATAAACAGGCTCGTCATGGACAATTTGTAGTTGCGACTTACCACGCATCAATCATTTCATGTGACATATTTTAAACTAGTTTTTACCGTAGGGATCTCCTCGTCATTCAATAAACAAAAACCAAGACAAAAATTACGCTTATTTCATATATACTTAATCGGATCATGTATACGTTTTGCAAGTTTTCACGGAATAATGTGAGATTTCATGGAATAAATGTGAGAATTTTTCTTCCGGGTTGTCAATTTTTCATCCGTTCGTTTAAGGAATTTTCACATACTTGACGCTATTTCGCCCAAATATCCTACCAACAGTACAAAAAAGTATTGATATTTTTATTGTATCAATTGTAATCAAAATTTATTAATTGTATTAAAGATTGTATATTAATTTTAGACTGCAATTTACAGAAGGGTGATTCAGGGATACATTGCAAAAAAAATAAGGAATAAATCCTAGAATAAAAATAGTCACACTACTTGAAAGATCATCACAGGGTGTCAATTTTCTGTATTTTTTTTTAATGCATATAATTTTAAAAGTACGTCTAGGTGTTCGATAGATTGTTAAATTAGTGCTGACTCATGTTAGAACATTTCAGAAGTTAATAATCGATATATAATTGTTTAAAATTCACATTTTTTTCCTTCTAGAATTTTTATTTTGATTCTGGATTCTGTGAGCTCTTTCGAGATACCTAAATAATAATAAATGAAATAAAACACAAATCATTTCGTTTATTATAAAATTTAAAATATATATATATATATATATATATATATATATATATATATATATATATATATATATATATATATATATAATAAAACAAACAGAAAATATAGTACATACAACACTGACACGTAGGAACAAACGTTTCTAAGGAAGTTTGTTCCTACGCGTGAGTGTTGTTCTATATTTTCTGTTTGTTTTATTATATATATTTTAAACATTCTGTTATTCCTCCTAAAGAAGTCAGAAAAAAATCTAACGAAATATATTGAGGGTTATCATAGAATGAAATCTTAGTATTAATTCATAAGAACAGACCGCATACTGAAGATTCTACTCCTCTACTATTTACACTGTCGAAAATATGTATATAGATATATATATATTATATATATATATATATATATATATATATATATATATATATATATATATATATATATATATATATATATATATATATATAGTTAAACGGAATCCACCCCAGAAATCTGGAAGTCGAACAGGACAGACAAACAACCGTTTTTGTTAATCTAATTCTAATTAATCTAAATCTAATTCATTCTAAAACTAAACTATGTTCTATTTATATGAGAACCCTAATTACTCACCGACTACCTAGGAAGCGTACTACTTACCTAATGAAGCGTGTAAAACAAAGATAAGAGAAAAAAGAAAAAAGGAAAGAAAAAATGAACCGTGAAGTTTAGTGAGCCTTACAATAATAATTGAAAAAAAATGACTGAACGGAATAGGTCCTTTATCCAGGTTCATGATGGTTTTACATTTTTCTATTTAACTGCATGCATCTTTCATACTGCATCTTTCATACGCATGCAATGCGCTGTTGTTATTTACACTTTTAACCAACCTTAAATTACTAATATCTATATTGCGGTAATGTTCGATTGCATGTTGAGCAACACAACATTTTTCCTTTCTCCCATATCTAATGTGGGAAATGTGTTCTTTATATCTGGTTAATATGGATCTTTTTGTTTGTCCAATACATATTCGATCGCAATCTTGACCTCTGGATTACCCAGGGATTCTCTTAATTTATTATATGGTTTGTACACAACCTTAATGTCCACTTTTTTCAAAATTTTGTTTAGCCATCTCTGAGCAAAGTCTATACAGTTCCTGCCGACTCGCTAAGAACAATATTCTATAGGACGGCAATCCCTACATTAACATATGCTGGAATCCCTGAGGGGGGCCATCTCTCCCACCATTATAGGAGCCTATACCACCACTTCTACAGCGGCATCTGCTGTCCTAGCTGGCATACCTCCAATAGAGGACTTGCTGTATGAGTATTTAGACATGAAAGCAAACAGAAGAGGTGCACTGGTGGGTCGATATGGTCAAGATATCCTGGGCGTGCCCAGCCTATCCAAGAGAAAAGTCAAAGAGAAACTTCGAGAAAGAACCATGACCAAATGACAGGATGCCTGGGAGTCTGGGTTGACTGGGAGGCGGACCTTTGGCTTCGTCCCATGCATCAAAAGGTACCAGGAGTTAAACTTGGACCTGAATAAGAAAACGACACAAATACTTACTGGACATTGACAATTTGGAGTTCACTACCACAGAATTGGCAAGCTGGAAAGCCCAGACTGTCAATCCTGCAGAAACGGGGAAACAAAAAGTATGAGAGGGAAAGAGAGCAGCTAAGAACACTGATGGAAGGGCAATGGCCACCAAGGACAGAAGAACTACTTGGAAAACTAATCAACATCAACAGAATATATTTGCTGGAGGGCTTCGTGGCGGACGGACTGGAGACATTCGACCGTTGCAAGAATGCACTTTTATTTTAATTTAAAGAAAAACTTTTTAGTTCAGATCCACTAATTAAGAGGCAATTAAAAATCAAGATAAGAATTTCTCTTATTTTGTAGTTAGGGTAGGCTAGAATTTTAGAACTGTGAATTGAGATTTAGTTTCATTGTATTATGTAAGACTGATAAGATTTTCGCACTGACAAAGATCATGATATATATATATATATATATATATATATATATATATATATATATATATATATATATATATATGTATATATATATATATATATATATATATATATATATATATATATATATATATATATATATATATATATATATATATAGCTCTTTTAAACTTTTTATAAGAAAACAACAAGTAGAATCTAAGGAAAGGTTTTTGCGACTTCCCGAGCTAAGGCTCACACATGAGGGATCCTCCCTCATACCCCTTTTAATTCTCAAGCTATAATCAGATCAGTCTTAGGAATTTGTAATTTTTTTAAATAAAGAATACAAAGCAGAACAAGAAGAAACACGATATTATCTTTACCTCGTTCAGGGTCTAAGATATTTAATCTCAAAGAAATTTACTTAAAAGAATAATGAATTAACTAATTAACAAATTAAGCTTTAAATAGATCAAGAGGGCACCGTCTGCCCCCTTCATGGTCAGACGGGAGAGAGGGATAGGTGGAAAAATCTCACATGAGAGATATTTTTCGAAAATTACTAAGCTAAGCAGTATCCCTGTACTTCCGTTAAAAATGTTAAAATGACACAAGTTTGTACATATTTCCAGTCATTGAACTCATGACTGAGCATTATGACCCGTAGTCTTTGTGCATTTAGATGTCAATGTCCGCCATTTACCGCGATCTTCTGTCATTCGCACAGTTATGTATAATCCACAAGGCGGGTATCTATATCTAGATATTTGAGAGCAGATTAATTTGTTCGTCTAGCCGTCCATGGCATTCTCAATAACCTCCGCGAATACTACATTTCGAACGCGTTGATTCGTTTCCATTCATTAGTTTTTACTGTACAAGTTTCACAGCCGTAAATACAGATTCAGAATACAAGTGAATGTATCAATCTTTTCTTTGTGTTAAGAGCTATAACACTTCATATGTTCCACAGTTTCTCCATACATGTTCAAAAGTTTGAAATATTTACAAATGGGATATCTACGTCTATTATACTCCAGGTTTTTCGATTTTTGCGAATTCCGTTGATATTGGCATTTACACATTATTTCAGTTCTTTTTCCATTTTCAATCAATCCGTTTAAAAATACCTAGAAACCTGATATCTCGTTTTAACAGATCAAGATTAATTACTTTGTTAGAGCAGGGTTTTAATAAAAGTGATATTGCGGAAATTGTTGCTGCTTCCGAAAGGGTTGTGTCAAAGATTCTTAAAAAAAACAACTCCAAGAGAAAATGACATAAAGAATCGTCCCAGAAATGGAAGAAAAATAATGTACAACATCTGCACAAGACCAGCAGATATCAATGATAGCTCGAAGAAATCGTCTGTAATCTACAAGTGGTATATTAAAGGAGCTTGTTAGGCTTGAAGAGGTAAATGTTTCATGACAAACGATAACACGCAGACTGAAAGCGGTAAATTTACATCACAGAGGACCTTTACCTGCTTCCAAATTAATCCTTCAACAAAAAAATGTAAGATTGAAATGGGCTCGAGAAATGGTGGATCAAAGTCCTAACTGGAATAACGATGAGATGAAAATTCGCTTGGTTACTGATTCACGAAGAAAATTAGTTTGGGTCCAGGTCGACAAGCGCGACTAAAAACAGCTCAACCTCGTATCCCATGTGAAGGTGAGAGCGTCATGTTTTGGAGTACATCCTGGAGAGAAGAGTCATTGGTACTATGTACATCGAGGAAGTTTTAAATTCTGTTGTGCGTCAGTTCCGATGGACAGTGAGCGACGGATTTGTTTTCATTCGAACATCAGCAGAACAAAATATTCTTGAAGAGGAGGAAGTAACCAAGCTAGGCTGGCCAACAAATTGCTTGGGAAATTCTTAAAACACGCATCAGAAAACGAAACGATCCTCGTCTTAACCTGCGAGAACTAAAATATGCTGCTCAAATCGCCTACATTTTTCTTACTCCCGCCAAAATTGACATTTGTGTTTAGTACTGTTTGGCAAATCATCAAATGTATGTTGCAAATCATCAAATGTTTCTACAGGTATTTGTTTCTTCGGCTCGGTTTTGTGCTTCCTTCGTGAAATTTATGATCAAAATAATCGATCTACAGTACTTACCATTCATAATTTACTTTTGAAAAAACGAATTAAATAATAGTGTTTGTGATGGTAAGAATCCAACCCATCAAAAACTTAAAGACCTAATATGTATAGGAACGTAGATTCTTTATTTCTAGAATAGTGGAATAATCTTAATTTTTTCTTGAAATCTATTGCTCATCTCTAAAGGATCACAGCGTTTCAGTTTTTACGTCTTTTGAATATTATCTAAGAGGCTGACAGTTTAGATATTAGCAAGATATAGATATTTTGCACTCGCGCACTTGGTTTCTTCTAGCACAGCCTTTATTTTTAGAAGGCGGTGTAAAGTTTGATTTGTCGCGAACAAAGGAGCATCAATAATTATTTTCAGGGTTTTGAACTGGAATCTTTGAAACATTTCTGTATTGGATACACTCGCAGTGCCTCACAGTTGTATGCCGAAAACTCCATACAACTTTAAAGATCACTTTCAATTCTGATTCTGCATTTGACTACTCATTTCAGAGGTTACATTCCAGGCGGTTTATTGTATTGTTATAGTTATATCTTCTACAGTTTTGCCTACGTTTTCAGGAGATTTTAGTCGAATATCAGTACGTATTCTTTCATTAAGCAAGTAGCTCTTCTAAATCTCACCAACAAACTAAGAAACAGCATTTATAAATATACTGCCGGTATATTTTGGAATATAAAAGGCGCGTTTAATAATGTTTGGTGGCCGGTTGTGGTGCATGCTTTAAAGAATAAAAATCCTCCAAGGTACTTATCCCTAATGATGATTTCAAATTTTGCAGATAGACGCATTAGGTTATATATCGGATCAGATACGGTCAGGAACACCCTTCAGAAAGGTTGTCCTCAGGGTTCAAAGCTGGGTCCAACAGTATGGAACTTGGTCGTGGACTGTTTATTGGACCAATAGTCAACCAGCCCTGGAATCTAACATGAACCTGACTTTGGAAGTTGTTCATGATTGGGCAATCACTAATAAGCTCGAGATCGCATCTGATAAACCCGGGTATCTGCTGTAGCTAACTAGGAATCCCATAGTGAGAATTGGTGACAATAATATTAGAAAATCTAAACAGACCAAACATTTGGGAATCGTGGTGGATGGCAAATTGTCATTCATAATGTTGTGCGGTAACAACGGTACCGCAACGGTAAAACGCTGTTCTAAGTCCTCAAGAAGCCTCTGAGTATATTGTATTCATTACCCGCTGAGTCTCTGGGAATTATCTTTTCCGGATCAGTTTTTCCGGTCTGACTTATGGATCGGAAATTATTTCGGATTGGCTGACCCTGGCCAAGAGTATAAATAAACTTGAGTCTCTACGGGGGACCATTTCGTGCAGAATTATTGGTGCATATACAACTTCAACGGCTGCAGCTTCGATTCTAGCCAATATTCCACCCATTAAGGATATCATCTTTGAACATTTGGATGCGAGAGTGTACAGAAGAGTGAGTCAACAGATTTGGAAATATTATCCCAGAAGAGCCAAGGATGAGCAGGAAAAAGATCAGTGACACTTTGTAAGCCAGAACCAATGGAAGGTGGCTAACAGCGTGGAAGTCTGGAACCACTGCAAGAACGACACTTTCTTTTTTTCCAAGTGTTTACACCCTACAAGACATTACAGTAATTGTTAACAAAAAAATAGCACAGGTTTTAATTTGCCATGGTCAATTCAGAACTCATTATAAAAGGATCGGCAAAACAGAGAATCCCAGATGTCCAACGAGGAGGATAATTTGATCCATAAAATTTTTAAGTGTGTTAACTTTCAAATAAATAGACCGGAAATTGAGAGATTTGTGGGGCCGAACTGGCCTATCGATCCAGGATCACTGTTTCTTAGATTACTACAGGATGGTAAATTGCACTTGCTGGGAAACTTTGTGCTGGATGGGATGGAAACACTCTAGCCGTTTTAGAATGATATTTTAAGTCTATGTGAAGAACTCTGTTTTTTATTCAGGTATTGTTTAAGTTATTACTTCTCAGTAGTTTTAATTAGAGGGTTTGCTGGCGTCCATTGACATGGTGATAGTTCAAATAGGCTCTAGCATTGTGTTTAGCTCCAAGGATGAACTTACATCATTGGTTGCAAGTAATTTAGCAGCACTTCAGGATGGTTGTAGCTACCTCCTGGACTACGGTCCATACGGTAGGGCCCACCTCTCACCGCTTTACGATAGAGATATGCTGATTCTATGAAGCTGTTAACGAGTGTATTATAAATAGTTATTTAATGTTTTTTATAATTTATTGTATTATATAATGGTTAATAAAGATATGTGCAAGGTGTAGAATAAGGAGTTATATCTCGTTAAGAATAAGCAAGAATACTAATAGAAGAGGGCCAGCATCTATCCCCTTCAAGGGTAGATGATGGATAGGCTCATGCTGGGTTTCCCCTTCTTCTTCTTCTTCTTCATCAAGCACATGTTTAAACAAATCCCAGTACATTTTTTTATTAGTGAGTAAGGCTGGTTTTTGTACATTGATGATGTTCGAACTGACTGTTAACATTGTGGGAGAATGGTCCGAAGAAAGATCGAGACTTTACGAACCACTAAGTGACTCCAGGGAGTTCAAAGATTCATCAGATGTTGACCTGCTTCCCGTCTAAACAGAAAGGCAGCAGCATTTAAACACCTCGTAGATATAAGTTCAGCATATATAGATTTAAAATAATTTTATTCTTTTTATTTATCTTTTTAGTATCAACAGCTCTACAAGAGGAAGGCAAATATAATATCTGTTTTTCCTTTTTTATTCTTATTATACCTGCTATACTTGACACATCTGTTTGTCTGTCATCAAAATTCCAAAAAAAATATGCGTATAGGTCGTTTCTCTAAAAGAATACACCGATTTTATACAGCATTTATTTTTCCTTGTTTGTTTTTACCCTCCCCATTCAATTTCATACAATGTAATAAGAAAACGTTTCTTATATGATATTACGTTCGTGTAGGAGAGGAAAGCTCGCCTAAGTGACAATTTTCTCATCTATCTGTCGAATAATGTGGAAACAACAAGCCTGAATAGCCGGGATCAATGGCGATATTTACGAAAACCATTTATTGAAACGATTCTCGGAGAGCATTTCTTTTTTTTTTCAGGTAATTGATTCGGTAAAATAATTTTTTTATGTAAATTTTCTTGGATGATTATCGGGAAAAAGAATATCTACATTCTTATCTCGGTTCGTTCCAAAGATTACCTCTTGTCGGTAGAAGTTGTGAAAGTTCCTGGTTAAAGTAATTATTGGTATCCTTCTGGATTTTCTTCTGTTATTGGATTGATGCAATAGTTCGTATAGTTTTTTTTATACAAATTTTAGAAAAAAATGTGTTTACTGAACGTTATATTTCATCAGTGTAGTGTGGACCACTCTGTACTATTACATTTCTTCATCACTCGAATAACTGCATAATCCCGCACTCATAAATATACTGAGGTTTCTGGATAAAGAACTGATCCAAGTAATTTTTCAAGTCTTCCGAAGACGTCAACTTTTTACCATCTAGGCTGTTTAAAGCGATCTATCTTCATAAATAGTGACCAGAAGAGGCAAGGTCGGGAGTGTACGGTAGGAAAACCAAAACATCCCAGTCGAGTTGTAAAAATTTGTGTCGGGTAGCTAAAGACACGTGAGGTTGGCTGTTGGCTAATTCAGGCTTCTTCTAGTCAAATACTCGCTTTAATTCACCATTTGAACACCATTTTTTCGAATTAATGGTCTGCTTTTCAAGAAACAGTTCAAAATAAACAATTCTTCGTCAGTCCCGTAACCCTCTTCGGGGGTATAATGGATTTTGCGCTGGTTAAAGAGGCATGTACACTTTACACCATCTCTTATGCTTAACGATATTATACATAGTATCAGTTTTTCATCATCTATAGCTATCTAGCTTTAAAAATTCATCAATTTCGTTGCACATCAATAGAGAATCTCAAACAGAAATTTCGGTTTCGGCTTATAATTTTCTTTCCGTTAACTCATATGGCATCCATACATCCGTCTTGTTAACTACTCGAAGTAAACGCAATCGCCTTGACACACTGTCATCAGTTATACAGAAGGAGGTGCATTACTAAGATTATAATTGCTTTCAGGAAACTTTCTGAACTGCTTACGGCACGTGGAATGATCAATGATAGTCTTACCGTACACAATACATGCCTTCTTTTGCATCCACGGCCATTATTGCCTTTTGCCAACATTTGTATTGAATTTCCATCACGTAAAAGCCAACACAATCCAAAAATAATGGTAGCGCACCATCGACGTTTATCAAAGTTATTCTATGTTAGAGTCTTGATTTAGTTTCATCTTATTATGGAACTTCTTAGTGCTCATATGATTGAGCATCTCCACATTTAAGCAGATCTTCCCACTTTTCCTGATCCATTGAGGTTCTTATATAAGTGTTATGTTAGAGGCCTCGCTGGTATATAAAATATAACTCTATGAATAGAGTTGTTTAAAAATTTCAAGAAACTGGTTCGGTTGAAGATAAAAGAAGAGTAATATTTGATACGTAAATGTGATGCTGAAGACCCAGACTGAGACATTTTCATTACTCTACGTTCACAATAATTTGGACTGAGTGAATCCACAACTTAGCTTATTTTATGAAAGGATTTAGTTCTGATGGGATATAAGGTTTAAATAACAAACGAACTAAAACCAATTGGATTAAAGAACGTCAATTGGATCAAAGAACAGAAAATTTTTCGCAAAAATATCCTTTTCATATGAAGCACTTTTTGAAATTAATGGCTATGTTAATAAACAAAATTTCCACGTTTGTGGTGAGGAAAATCCTCACGTTTGATTAATAAGAAACCTGTACATCCTAAACGAGTCACTGTTTGGTGTGCATTATGGCCAGGAAGTGTAATTGGACCGGTTTTTTTTTCAGAAATTCAATTCATTCAATTTCCGGAAAAAATCCTTATGGACGATCCGCTGGCTATCAACAAAGCAAATCAGCATGCTTTTAATCTTTGATTTGCTCATTCTGGCTTTTTGTAACTGTACTGAAGTTGGAGTGTATCAATCTTGGTAGTTTGTTCGCAGGTGGTATTCAAAACTCCAAGACTAACCTACAGACAGAAAACTGGTATTCTTGATAAAATATTTTGTCGACGATCCATATCGAAAGTTCAGGCATACTAAAAAAATCAGCTTTTATTATTTCCTTCTAGAATTTGCATTTTGTATATCATTTAGGGTATAAGAAGTAAAGGTCGTAAAACTTTCGTAGCTTAAAAAGCAATAAATGATGATACATTGCCCTTAACCACTAGGGATCCTGCAAAAAACTACCCCTTTACGATTTCCATTAACCACCCCACAAAAGGACCCAAGCGCCAGAAAATTTATTATTTCTTCTACATAATTCGTACGGGACGAACCCAAACTTTAAATATATATACCCCAACCCTCGCCTCTCCGCATTCAACCACCACACACCCCGAGAGCGACTGACAGAACCCTTAAAGAGAGAACCCCAAAACTGGCTCCGATAAAATTATACGGGCTATTTTGACGAATAAAGCGATCTAAAATGGGAAATACTATTTTATGAAGGTGTCACTTTATGACAGCGAGATTTACTGGAAATTTGTTCACACGTCTGCCGTAAACTGAAGACCCGCGTGTGTTTTATGACGAAAAATATGCTAATTTAGATTCGCATTCCGCCACCCGATCCAAATGGGGTGCCGGGGTGCGTTTTGGAATAGGGCGGTTGACCCAATTTCGTCACGGGTCACAGGGAAGGCTGACGGAAGACTCCATCGGTGACATATGTGCAGAGCGTTCGAGGGGTGGGAAAGGAAAAGGGTTGGTTTGGAGATTGAAACCTTCTCGAGATTTTCTGTATATGGCACGGGACTGCCTGATTTATTGTTTACAGAGGATAACGAATTAATAATACAAACTAGTAAAAATTATTTTTGAACACTCTAACTGTGGGATCTCGTTAACATTTGTTTTTGTCGGTTTTTGTTTCTCAATCTATACATGTCTTATTATCATCAGATCTACATCCACAACTTGGAAATTAAGATGGTTATTCGAAAAGGTCTCGGTTAAGGATAAAGAAAGTACAAGATTTTTGATTTTTTTTTTTTATTTTATAAGGTAACCATCTTGCAATTGACTAAATTTAGACCAATGACGTCCCAGTTTTGTAATATACTCCGTATAATGCGATTTATCCAACTAGTCGAACTCTCTCTCTCGCTCCCTCTTTCTCCCCCCCCCCCTCTCTCAGCCCCCCCCCCCCTCTCTCTCGCTCTATAAATATATATATATATATATATATATATATATATATATATATATATATATATATATATATATATATATATATATATACAAGGTGTTAGGTAAACATGCGGCAAAAATTAAAGGGGTTATTCCTTGACTTATTCTAAGAATATTTTTTTGTATGATGATGATGTATTATGATTGTTTCGAAGATACAGGGTGTACAGAATTTACGACATTAACAACATTTTATTATCAAAAAGTACATGTAAAGTTGCTCAATCTACAATAAATGTGCGAAATGACTTCCTCCAGCCTTGATACAAGAATTCAATCTTCTCGTCATTGACTGCCGAACTCTTTCAAACACACCAGGGTCATTTCTAATTGAGTTATACTCAGCAATTATCCGATTTCGCAAATCATCCAAATTCTTCAATGAAGTAGCGTAAACTAATGACTTCAGATATCCACAGAAGAAATAATTCAGGCGGTTTAAGTCCGGGAATCGAGCAGGCCATGAGTGTGGCCCACTTCGACCAATCCAGCGATATCCGTATGTTGCTGTTAAAAAATCACGAGCAACCAATGGTACATCTGTTGTTGCCAATGGTACATCTTCTAGAAACTCAGGCAGCGTTGCTTCCAAAAAGTTGCGATACACCTCTCCAGTAAGTCTTTGTAATAGAAATACCGGTCCAATTCGATAGTCACCTACAATTCCAATCCAAAGATTCAACGAAAACTGATGTTGAAAACTATCTTCGCATTCATGCGGATTTTCATCTGCCCACACATGGTTATTATGAAAATTCCATATTGCGTTTCTTACGAAAGTGGCTTCATCGGTGAAAAGAATTAGTGTCAGGAATAGAAGGATGTGAAGTAAAGTTTGCAATATCCATTGACATAATGCAATACGTGGAGGAAAATCAACAGGTAGTAGTGCCTGAACGCGTTGAATGTAGTATGGATACAACAAATTGTCCATAAGAATTTTTCAAACTGTCCAGTGACTCACATTCAAAGTACTTGCAATTTTTCACGTAAAATTATCAGGCTCTTCCGCTATAATGTCCGGCACATTCTGTTCCAATTGTACCGTTCTTACAGTCAGTGATCTTCCTGACCCTTCAGTTCGTTTCAATGTGCCTGTTTCACGAAGACGTCGATGATTGTTTTCGAAGATTTTTCGGTCGGGGACATTACGGGCTGGAAATCGTTCACTGTACAATCGCCTAGCTTGTAATGCACTGCCATCAACAAGTCCCTACATGAAGTGCATATCAGTCATCTCGGCGTTTGTATACATTATGATAGAGTACTTCACTCACTATTCAAGACACGTCAAACAGCCAAACGTTACTAAATCTATGTAAACACATTGCGACCGATGAAATCCACTTACTAGATAAAACAGCCGCTCCATGTGATCGAGATCGAAATTTTTTTTTTCGTACTTGATAAGCTCATTGACGTACACCTTACTTTTATTTACATTAATGATTTCAACAAATATCGAATATGGTTGTCGCAAATTTTGTTCGCCCTGTATCTTCGAAACAAAGGGGTTTTTCAAAAATCATCATAGGACAAGGAATAACCCCTTGCATTTTTGCCGCATGTGTACCTAACACCCTGTATATATATATATATATATATATATATATATATATATATATATATATATATATATATATATATATATATATATATAGACATTAGACAAGTATAGATTGAGAAACAAGTTTAGGTTTCAGTTGAATATCTTAAAAAATGTAACCCATCCACCTGTATGACTGTGCAGGAATTCAAATTTGTATTCCTTCAAATAGCGAAAATGTGGGGCTGTCTTCATCTTAAATGCGACACACTGTATATATATATATATATATATATATATATATATAATATATATATATATATATATATATATATATATATATACACATATATACACATATACCAATCATCTGCACGTTCGTAGACTTCAAGAAAGCAACGACCGAAAAATCTCTGTTCAACATCCTAGAAAAACAAGGACTCGACCCCAAAACAATACGATTGATCAAGCAGACACTGACCGACGCAACCTCTAATGTGAAATTTTTGGGAGAAATTTCCGAACTGTTCCAGATTAAAACCGGAGTACGCCAAGGAGATGGGTTATCCCCACTTCTCTTCAACCTGGTCCTGGACAAAGTCATAAGGGAATGGGAAAAAGAACTGAAAAATCAAAGACACTGGAAACCAATACGACTCGGACGATCAAAAAACAACATAGAAATATCATGCCTAGCCTTCGCAGACGACCTAGCTATACTCGGAGACAATAAAAAAAGGGCAACCAAACAGATAGAAGTCCTCAAAGAATGTGCAGAGAAAGCCGGCCTCCAAATTTCCTTTCAAAAAACCGAATTCTTCTGCTCTAAATTAGATGTTCAAAATTTCAACACCAAATACGGCAAAATAAGTAAGGTCACTCACTTCAAATACCTGGGCGAGGTCCTCGAACCCACAGCACAGCACAGAAGACTCGATTACAGAAGATGAAGGGAGCATACGGAAAAACACACAGTATCTACAATAGGAAATACAGATTCCACACGCAAAAATAAGAGACTACAACAAAGTAATCAAGCCAGAGGTACTATACGCAAGCTAGACACTTACACTCCTCATAAAAAGTGATGTAGAAAATATACTAAAAGAAGAACGCAAAATTTTGAAGAAAATTCTCGGGCCAAAACTGACAGAGGACGGATACAGACTACATTCCAGAAAGACCAGAGAGAGAATGTCCAACGTAGCAGCGGACATAAGAAAAATAAGCTTGAAATTCTATGGACATATCAGTAGACTCCCACCGACAAGACTCACCAACAAAATTCTTACATACATACAAAGGATCAAGTCAACAATACCATGGATCGCACAAGCCAGAACTGATTTGGGAAGGGCACAAATGGATCCGACAGAGATTGAGGCCAGAAGCAAATACAGAAACAAAATACATATGTGGAACATTGCATCAGACAGCGAATTTTAGAGGAGATCGGACACGGTGGACGGAGGAGAGAAAGAGCATCTACGGAGAAAGGATCAGAGAAGTGTGGAGGATCAGAAAGAACACTCGAAAATGAGTCAGGATCCTTTTCGATCCAATCGGATCTAAACGTACCTAATAATAATAATAATAATAATAATATAAATATATATATATATATATATATATATATATATATATATATATATATATATATATATATATATATATATATATTATATATATATATATATATATATATATATATATATATATATATATATATATATACATTATAATTAGACTCGAGTACAAAATAATATCAAAAACTAAACAAGAGTGGCACGTTATCTGAATACCCAGTAAAGAATCTCTACTATAAATCAATAATCTCTAGAATAAAGTAGGTCGGTACGACGTATCGGTGGTGTTGAACTTTTAATTTCCAACAAAAGTAAAGGGAGTAATTTGCGTTGATTTCTGAATAGTCGTATCTTTAAATTTAAGTTAAATCTTTCATATTTCGCTTGGCCATTCTAACTTCATTTTGGTTTCAATTCTAAGAAGATTCCTAATTATCCTCATATACTTTTCCACTTGACCGTTACCTCAATGAATATCTGGATTAATAAAATTATGATCAATTTTCTACTGATCCAGATATTTCGGAAAACCAGTGTTTTTAAATGATGTAGCTGCATTCATTACTATTATTTTTGGCGTGTCAAACAGGACAAGCGCACTTTAAAGTTTTTCAATAGCGGCTTTTGTAAAGCAGTTCGAAATATTACGACCTTGTTTAACACAATATGCACATGCATCACTTAAGTCCTGTATAGATCCAGTAGACAAAGACAGTCGAGAGAATGATTCACCTTCATGAACATTTCTTGTTGGCACAAACTCGGAGGAAACTTCTGGTATTTTAACATGGCAGGTTGTCTTTATATGTCCTAATTTACTACACCTAAAATATTTTGCTTTGGAAGAGTTTCTCGAATTGTTGAAATAGTTCTGACTAGATGAAAGTTTTCTTTTCAAAGAATCATTAAAATTTGTAAACATTTCCCTTGAGTTTCTTCCCAATAGTTTCACGTAAGATTACAGAAATACCAAAAGTTACCTAACAACTACCAAATAAGCTTCAGACAAATGGGCACGTAAATTTTCACGTGCGAAATCTTAAACTTCGACGCCTCTTCAAATAAACAACCTAAATTTTTTTTTTGGGAACAATTCAAGAAAGAATATCCGAAAAGTGGTCCAATTCGAAGTTTCCGAATTCCAACGCTCGAACCATCTTCTTGCATCATTTATCAAAACTCTACCAACTCTTGCCAAAATTTATACATCTGACCATGCAAGTTCATTTTTATAGTTTCAACTTGACTTACCCACTTAGTAGATTCATTTAGCTCTGAGCGAAAATACGGCAAATCAATCTGGTCACTTACTTGATTTTGGGCTGAATCTCCAACACTTTCAGTGGACTCCATAATTACTTAGTTTTTGCACAATGGTACTAAAAAGAGTTAATAGTAATCGTAGTGAAAAAATATGACGCAATTAATAAGAACCTACAAAAAACAGAAACAAATTTATCGATATTCTGCGTCTGATCACTTAGGTCCACAAATCAGGCAGTTCCGGAATTCAATCCCACTTTTGATGTTAGAAATAACGATATAGAAATTAAAAATAAGTAGGCTCGAATACAAAATAATACTTTAATATCAAAAACTGAACAAGAGTTGCACGTTATCCGAGCACCCAGAATAGAATCGCTGGACACGTCCACTCGCCAAAAAAACAATAAATCAATAATATCTACAAAAAAGTAGATCGGTACGACGTCGTCGTTCCTAAGATTTTTTAATAAAAATCAATAAAGGTAATTCTCTCAAAAAGAGACAAATTAACATGGGTTATTCTATAACATATATTCTCTTGACCGTTTATTATTATTATTATTTTTTTATTTATTGGATTTTTCGGTCAGTAATTAATTTTTAATTTTTAATTTTTTTATTAACGTTTCGGTTCAAACAAACAACCATCCTCAGAATAATTCTACAATACATATAACTGTTATAAAATAATAAAAATAATTTATATAATGTTATAAATAGATCCTCAGAATAATTCTACAATACATATAACTGTTATAAAATAATAAATATAATTTATATAATGTTATAAATAACAGTTATATGTATTGTAAGAATTGTTGTGAGGATGGTTCTTTGTTTGAACCGAAGCGTTAATAAAAAAATTAAAAATTAAAAATTAATTACTGACCGAAAAACCCAATAAATAAAAAAATAATAATAATATATATCATCATCATCATCATCATCAGCCCGTATCGATCCACTTCAGGATAAAGGCCTCTTCAGCATGCTTCCAACCTTCACGGTCCTGGGCTTTCCTCTGCCACTCGGATCCAATGTACTTAACGATGTCATCAATCCATCGTGCTTTCGGTCTTCTTCGCTTCTTCTTCTTGTCCTGGAGGTTAAGTTGACCCGAAGGCCCTGACTTGTATTCACTGATTTTTTCGAACGTCACGACAATGTCGCTTGTTCGAAGGGTTTTAGCTGCCGTCCTTTAGGCATGGAGGTGATGACCGAAGAGGATGGTCATACTGGGGCAACGGCCGGCAATGAAGCTGCCGTGGCTCTGATTAGCGGATTGTCCGAAAGGGACGCCGTCGCTAGGAATTTGTCCAGAAGTCTGGACAGGAATGTCTGAATCACTGGTATGTCAGTTTCCCGATGGATTTGCGCATTCCTTACAAACCATGGGGCACCTACTAACGTGCGAAGAACACGTGACTGGAACGATTGCAGAATTGCAATCGACGTTGGGGGGAGGTACGGAAACCAGGCCTGAGATCCGTAGGTGAGGACGGATCGGACCATGATTTTATACAAGGTTATTCGGATGTTCAGCGAGAGCTTACTTTTGCCGTTCATTAGGGGGTAAAGCAGACGAGCCATGGCTCTTGCTTTCCCGGTTACCTTCTTTAGGTGCGGCACCCACGTGAGGGCCTTGTCGAACTCAAGGCCCAGGTAGTGTGCCGATCTGGCCCATTTGATGGGGACTCCGTAGATGCGGATATTCTGTCTGATTATCGGCTGTCTTCTTGTGAAGAGGACAGCCTGGGTTTTGCTGCGATTTATTGCTAGCCTCCAATAGGCTAGCCATTTTAGGGCTTTTAACGTCTGCCTTTGGAGCCTGGTTGTGATCAGCCAGGTCCCGGGGGCTGACGTATAAAAAGCGGTATCGTCAGCATAGAATGCAGTCTTTACATGCGGAATTTTGGGAAAGTCCGCCATGTAGACGTTGAAAATTACTGGGGCAAGAGGGGATCCTTGCGGTACTCCCGCTTCGATTCGCTGGACTGAAGACAAAGTACCATCGACGAGCACTTGGAAGGTGCGTCCAGTCAGGAACGATGCCAATAGCTTGACTAGGTCTGTTGGTATACCCAGCCTGAGCATCTTGACTATGAGTCCGAGATGCCAGACTCTGTCGAAGGCTTGCGAGAGGTCTAAGAAGACGGCTCCCGTGTGGCGCCTACCACCGAAACCCTGCCTGATTTCCGTCGCGAGCCGTGCCGCCTGGTGGACGGCCGCATGCCCCCTTCGGAAACCGAGCTGTTCGTCCGGCAGTATGTTCTTGTCGGCAAGAACGAAGTTGAGAGCGCGTAAAATCGCCCTCTCGACGACCTTGCCGAGTGCGCTAAGCAAGCTAATGGGTCTATAGCTACTTGGCTCTCTTGGGCTTTTTCCTTTTTTCAGGATTACTATGATTTGGGCCTGTTTCCATATAGCTGGAAAGTGCTGAAGTCTGAAAGAAGCGTTGACAATATTTGCCAACTGAGCTATCTGCTTGTTTGGTAGCCGTTTCAGCTGCATCGGAGAGATACGGTCGCGACCAGGAACTTTTCTGGATTTCAAACCTCGGATAATATCGTGTATTATCTTCGGCGAGACTATTTGGCTGATCAAGTAGCCGGGATTAGGAGTTCCTTGGTAAGATAGAATTTCTTTCCTGAACTGTTCAACTTTATTCCTCTTTTCGGCTGAAGGCCGAAGAGAGGTCATCTGCTTTTGGTAGGTCACGGCGAAGAGCTCCGCTTTTTCCGCCCCCGTGACGGCGTGAGTATCACCCGTCCTCAGGGGAGGAATCGGCGCTCTCGCCTTTCCCACCAAGAGATTGGCCGTTTTCCAAATCGATCGATCGGCCCTGTCGACTGACGCTAGAAAATCGTCCCATCTGTCGATCCTGAACTCTTCGAGAGCCCGTAGGGACTCCCTTTTGGCTTCGTTTGCACGTCGCCCGAGCTCAGGGTCGCCAGTCAGTCGATAGCGTCTGTATAGTCGGTTTTTCAGACGAATCTTCTCTTTTACCTCGGACGGAATGTCTAAGGTGGTCCGAGAAGGGTCCGTCTTGAAACTAGTAGCCACTTTCGTGGCTTCTATGATATCTTTAGTTAGTTTCTCGACCGCATCCTCTAGCTGCTGAACGTTATCAATGCGCGGGTTGGGCCCGCTGTTTTGCAAATGCTCTTGGAATTTGCTCCAACTGATGTTAGATACCTTTCGCGGTGGGAAGGTGTCCACCTTGGTACCTATGGTTAGAATGACCGGGTAATGATCCGACGTAAGCTCGTGAACAACCTGGACGGTGCAATGATTCGTTAGATTTCTCACGATGAAGAAATCTAAGAAGCTGTCGAGACGGGATGGTTCGTCCGGGACAAGCAGGTTCAGCCCGTATCTATCCGCCATAGATAACAGGTCAGCGCCCCTCTTGTTTATCCATCTCGAACCCCACACTTGGTTATGAGCGTTATAGTCCCCTCCAATGATGAATGGAGTGTTGTTAGTCAGGAACCTGCTCACTTCACCTGAATCGAAGTTGTTGCAGGTTCTCTGGTACCATGAAGATAGGTTTACTGGACTACCTTCTAGAGCCACTTGGACCGACATCACCTCTGAGGAAGTAAGGCCCGTCGGGGGCAAAAGGTTATGTCTGATTCCTCTCCTGACGAGAATCATCAGACCACCCTTCGCTCCGCCGAGGCGATCCTCCCTATAGCAGCAAAAGTTCCTCACACCGAACCGTTGGCTCGGCTTGAGGAAAGTTTCCTGAATCAGGGCTACGTCGATGCCGTGGTCTTCTAGAAACGCCGTTAATTCCAACTTTTTCCCGCTCAGGGAGTTGGAATTCCAAGTCACAACGCGCAATGAATCTTTATTGTTCATTGGCGGTTTGATACATGGCTAATGCTGCGTTCAGTTGCTGCTGTACCATGGCAGCCATCTGACGCATCATGTTCTCCATCATTGCGGAGAAGTCCGGCAACTGGATTTTTGGGAGAGTGGCCTGTGTCGGGGCGACCGTCGCCTCGACCGGGGTTTTCCTATTTGTTTGAGTCCCCCAGACGAATGTAGGGGGTGGAATCTTCGGCGGAGTTTTGACCGGAGCGGCTTCCTGTGTTTTCTTGCCCTCCAACCTGTTCGGGGGTTTCCTGGGGCAAGTTTTCGCGTTTGCTGGGTGGGGACCACCGCAGTTAACGCATTTAGCCGGAGTGTTCCTCGGCTTTTTGCAGTCTTTTGAGGCGTGGTTCATCGAGCACCTCATGCATTTTGGTGGGGCGTGGCACTTCTTGGCCGTATGCCCATAGACCTGGCAGTTGAAACACTGCGAGGTCTCACCGTTAGATTTTACACTCTCGACTTTAATTTTCTGGTGCACCAGATACTTTAAATTATATATCCCCTTTTGTGTCTTGGGGAGGATGACGTGTACCATGGCTAGTGGTCCCTTGTTATTTCTCCATCTCTGGACTTTGGATGGAGTGAACCCTAGTTCGACGAGCTCTTCTCTGACCTCGTCCTCCGTGACCGTTTCCACGATGTTGCGGAGCAAGACATGGAGCTGCTTCTCGTCTTTTGAGCAGAACGTGTGATAGGGAATTTTTTCCCCATCCAAGAACGCCGTCAATTTCCTATAATCGGTTGACGATCTAGGCTGAATTTTGACCCCTTCAGGGCGATTCAGCGCCTTGTCAGTGCCGATTTTCTCTTTTAAGATGAAGGTCATTACCTTCATGTACTGCGCTTTGCTGCGTAGTATCACCGGAGGGACTTTTTCAGTCTTCGCTGCCGGTATTTTCTTGGTGGTGGCCTCTTTGGCTACCGGGGTTGGTTTTGCACTAGGGCCCGCCTCGCCGACGGGTCTTTTCTTCATTGCCTGTTCTGGCTGCCTCTCTTCCTCGGAGGACGGCCTATTTCGCTTGGTACAGCGCCTTTTCCTGCCGGTGCTGACCTCATAATCAGAGTCAGAAGAGTCTCCGCCGGTGGAAACAACTTCAGCTTCACTTCCTTCCTGTTCCATTCTGGTCACACCAGGAATTTTATTCGGTGTTTTGACGCCTTTTGGCGGTTTTAATGGAGGGAAATCGGCCTCGCTCAATTTCCCGTCACCAGCGGTTGTTATCTTACCGTCCTGCTGTTTGTCGCAGGCCGCCTCTTTATCTTCTATAGGCGCCGGCCCTTTGGTGCGGCCAGTTTCCTTTTTTAATATTTTTGCCAGCCCTTTGGTGCTGGCGGTCTCTTTTGGGGTAGAATTTTCCGTCCCGTTGGTGCGGGCGGTCTCTGTCCTTTCCATTTTGTCGACTTTCGCGTTAAGCGAAGCCACCTGGTCTCTGAGTTGTTTAACGAGCTCCTTTAGCTCGAAAATAGTCTCATTTAGCCCGTGGTTGTCGCTACGGGCCTGCGCTAATTCAGCCTGAAGGGCCATGATGACGTCATCGGGTCCGTTGGACGGACCCGGTAACACGAAAGCCATTTATGCCAGACAATGTACACAGTAAAATATAAAATGCAATAAAAATAGACAAAAGCAGCGCATAAGGCGCTGTAATGAAAATTTAAATGCCTTAAGATATTATTTATGCTTGATTTATGCCCAAAGACTATCCTATCACTTACCGGCCAGGATCGTCGAGGAAACCTGTCTAAAACAATTCCAACACTCTCCACTTCACTCGTATCGCACTGAAGCGATATAATCCGCACTAAAAACTTGGGAAAATAGGTCGTTTCTAAAGAAACAACCTAATTCCAGAATATTCTTTACTAGATGCCACGTGTAGCTGCACTTGGATAGTACCAGAATACATTAACCAATGGGAGCGCAGGAAATACGTCCTCACTGTACGAATGCTTCTGGTCTTCTTCGCGGACGTTTGCGATCAAGCGGTATCCACTCCAGGATTGCATTGGTCCATCTGTCGTCCCATCGCCTCGCTATATGGCCTGCCCATCTCCATTTCAATTGTTTTACTCTTCCAATGATGTCACAGACTTTTGTAATGACAATAATATATATATATATATATATATATATATATATATATATATATATATATATATACATATATATATATATATATATATATATATATATATATATATATATATATATATATATATATATATATATTTCAAATGGCCAAAAAATTGGCCATGTCGAATGGAGGCTGCAATCATATGCAAGCACGTCATTCTTCAGTAAACGGTCGCAACAATCAGAATGTGCGATACCGTTCGTGGTCTGCCTTACCTCGGGTAAGTACTAGGTAAGATCGAAAAATAGTATACTGGGTTCCTGGAGAACAATATATATATATATATATATATATATATATATATATATATATATATATATATATATATATATATATATATATATATATATATATATATATATATATATATTAATATATATGCATCATCAGTTGCATCAAGACTGAAACCCACAACAACGCAGTTTCCCAGAGCGAGGTATCCCCCACAAAGTCCAGATGCCAAGTCAGCATGCCGCAATACCATAAAAACCAGGACCGCCGTCCAGCCATCATCATTATAATATTATTGATTTAACTGTTAAATAATTCTAGTATTTTTGATCATTTTTAAAACTATTTCTATTTTTATCAAGATTCTACTGTATAACATTAATCTTTGATAATATTGTATTTTAATTTGATTGTAATAATTAAAATGTAAACTCTCAAATATATTTTTTAAAGTGAATTTCGGTGAAAATCATTTAACGTAACATATATAGACGCAGGTTTGGTGTTCCACATGAGATTGTGAAATCCAACGGTTGGGTGTATGATGACACTCAGCTACTGTTGTTTCATTGGACGCTCTCCAAGAAAAACATATACGCCATCCGACGGAACGTCGGCGAGAACATGGGTTGTTGGCTGTGGGTGGAGTCTCCCTATTCTTGATGATATAGTATATGTCGGCGCCCTGATAAGTCTGAACCTCGAGAGACGAAACATATGTCATCCAGTTGAAGGGATAGGTGGGGCTCCTTCCCAGTCAAGCAACCAACAAAAATGTGCATTTAGGCGGAGACGCAGGTTGTTGTGTGTTTCACCTGAGATTGTGGAACCCAACGGTCCCAACCCAACAGTCTCCATAAAGCATTATTGAGCCCACAGATTTTCTTATGTTAATTATTTAATTATTTAATTGAAAAATTACAAAAGTGACATTGAAACTTAATTAAAAAATAATGTTGTTGATATAGCCTTCAAATTCAATTGTGTCCCGATACACAAATTTGGCAAATTAGTGAAGCTAGTAAAACATTTTTATTGCATTTATTGATACCGTTAGAAAGAATATAAACTAGAAATTTTTTTAAAGGATTCGAAGAACATAACACCTTTTAGATTTTTTTTATATGCAATTTAAAGTTTAAATTTATTTTTACTTCTTCCAAAAACTTTGCGAGTCCTTAAAAAGAACTAGATGTCGCTTTGATTGTTGATGTTATTTTGATTTTCATAGAACTGTACAACATTACACATTAAAATAAAAAAATAATTTGAACCACTAACTTTTTTTTTAATTCAAGTTTCAATGCTGTTAACGTTTGGTTCTAGCTTTCTAAGGCTTTTTTGTGTTCATTTATTCTATTTTTTAAATATTCTTAAGTGTGGCCAATATATGAGCTTGGGCAATTTAAGCAATTGATTTTGTAAATTTAATGTGATTGTTCCATTTTCTGGTTTTATTATTATATTATTTATAATATAATATTTTTTTATTATTATTATTCTGCTTATCCTTGCTCCACTGCACATTGCATCCAATACACACATGGGAACGAACCCCACCCCTCCCTTCAACTCCCAGGTTCTCGAGGTTCTTTGAAAATCTCTTACTTATAAGGTCTTCGGCGGATATAATGAAGGGCACTACATCTACCTTACTCAGTTTCCACTAGTTCTTCAAGTCGTATGCCAAACTTTCATACTTTGTGGGTTTTTCCATCTCGGTTTTTCTAATGTTGTGAGAGAGCGGCACTGCGATATCAATTATAAAAACCCTTTTCTCATTTTTGGTTATTACAACAATATCTGGCCTGTTATAATCAACTGTTCGATCAGTAGTAATTGGTCTCTCCCAGTAAAGAATGGTATCAGATGATTCAAGTACAGGAGAAGGCGAGTACTTATAATATAAAGGAGGTGCGCTTTCTAATAGCGAGTATTTTTTTTGCTTTTGTTGATGTATAATTTTTGCCAGCTGATTATGCCGTCCTAAATAAGCATTAGGAGCAAGGGCCGGGCAACCGCCAATAAGATGCTCAATTGTTTCCCCCAGAGTACCGCATTTCCTGCACTTATCAATTACGTCCAAATGCAATATGTGCTTTTCATAGTTCTTTTTTCTTGTTACTCTATCTTGAATAGATATCGCGAAACCTTCTGTTTCTGGGTACAAGAGTCCATCGGTTAGTCACTTTAGAGACAACTATTTATCAATGGTGTCCTCTTCGAATGACTTAGGAAACCTTCCACGTAATGTTGGTCCTTTCCATTCTCGAACGCTATCCGTGAGTGTTGTTCTGCTATCAATACGGTTTTGTTTATTTAGGTTTAGTGGGATGATACCCTGGTCCTCATTTGCAAACAATTTCAGTAACGTACTGTTTGAATCAATGAAGTGTTTTCTCATCTTATTTTCTTAATTGAGATAGAGAATTTTTTACCTTTACAAGGCCTCTACCCCCAACTTTCTTGGGATGTTTTCGTAGATGAGTTTGGATGCAGGCATCGGAACTTTGACCATTTAACAATGCCAAAAGAATATGTCAAAGTTAGCATTGCCTAACCGTTGATCGCTCTAATGAGGTTTCTCATATATATATATATATATATATATATATATATATATATATATATATATATATATATATATATATATATATATATATGTATATATCTCTTGACTACTGTTGTCTCGTGGATACATTGGTGACCCTCAATGTAAGAGATGGGTGGGGCTTCCTCATGGTATATATATATATATATATATATATATATATATATATATATATATATATATATATATATATATTGCTGCAGGCCACCAACTGACTCTAGAGAGTTCAGTCTCTCACTGAAGACCCATCAGATCTTGTTCTCCAAAGAGGAAGTCAACAGGGTTGCTAGATCGAACGTAACTTCACTGCTCTCAGTATACTTATTAGTCAGTACAGTTATACTTATACTCAGTACTATACCCGGTATATTAGTATACAAAATATATACCCCACAATTAAATTGTTTAAGATATTGTCTGAAGTTGTTTAATTACGCTTGTTTGCCTTTCTCAAGTAGGAACAATGTTATGATTGAAAGTTTTCAAAAGTTAAATATGCACATAATTGTAACTATTCTCGAATTAATGAGTAAACTTTTGTAACAATTTGTAAAAGTTTATGCTCTGTTATTCTAGCGCTGTTTATTTACGATAATGGTTCGTTAAAAGTTTCTGATATTCTTTCAAGTTGCACGTTTCGGAATAACTGAATCTACATCAAAGAATTGCTTGTTTTCAATTGTCATTTTAAAATGTATTTGTATTGAATTTTTATGAAAAAAAACGACGTGAGACGTTGTTATTTTCTATACGACGGAAACTCAGTCAAAATATAAACTTTTTCCATGTTCTGTATGCACTTCGTTTGTTTCCTTCTTATAAACTATATCTAACTAATAACATATAAAAAACACTTTCGAGCACATATAAAAAGCACTTGGATTCTCTCTCATATCAAAAATATATGAATTGCCCAGAAAAATATAGAATATAAACTACTAATAGCTAGATTGGTTGTCAGAGTTACAAAATTCAGATAATGAATTTTTGTAAACAAAGTTCTAAAAAAATGTTATTCCATAGTTATTTTTTTATATAAGGTATGTAATTTTTCATTCTCCATTAAGCCCCATCACGTCACATGTCAGTTGGAAGTATAACCATAATATAGGCAACCCAATAAACCGACACTTAGCGTTATAATGGCATCAAAAGACCTGTAGCACGAATAATAATAGTTCTCCATAAAGTTGGTTTAAAGAAAAAATCAGCTGAAGCTGCATTACTTACTAATGTCTGAAGCGACAGAGAGTAAGAGCAAATATATTGCGCTGATTAGTCCCATTCATAAATGTTTTTTAATAATATTATATCACGGGCGTAGCCAAGGGGGGGTTTTGGGGGTTCAACCCCTCCCCCCCCCCCCGAAAAAAGCCAAATATTACCTAATATTATACCGAAAAAATACTAGGAGTGAGGAGAGTTAAATTATTACATTTGAATTGAATATATATCCGAACTAGTGGACGTTGCGCACAGTAACGCCATCTCTAGTCATTTCATTTCATGTAAGTATATTTCTTGAGTTCTTCATTTTATCTTCTACCTTCTGTTATGTTCCCTTACTTATTTATTGCTTTCTTGATAGTATTTTCTCCATATCTATTTCCGTTGATAACTGATGTTAAGTATTTTAGTTCTTTTTTCTCGTTCCTGGGTTTGTTAGGCGATAGGAGCTCGAGTTTAATGTGTTTGCTGACTGAATCTGACTGAATCTGAGCTGGATGATGGTGTGATTATTTATTTAAATATCTGCCTGTGTGGGTTTCACTCTGTTTCTTGTGAAAAGATCTAAAAATGGCAGTTTCTTATATTGTTCGATTCGTAGTACGAATTTGATATTCTTGTGTAACTTTTTAATGTACGTTAAGAAATTAGTGAGACCTTATCCGTTGTGCGGCCATATATAAGGATATTAGCGTTGCGTGAGTTAGAGCTCCTTTTTCGAAATATATCATGTTGAGATTGGCTATAGCTAGTAAAATCGAGGGGCCCATGGGTGCGCTGAGCTGTCTGTTTATCTGTAGAATTGTTTGTTGAGTATGAAGTAGGTGTTTTAAAACAGTATTTAGAGCGTTCAGCTACGCAGGATCTACAATTTTCGTTTATTGCGATTTGGTTTAACTTTCCAATATGTATTTCCTTGTAGTTGCATATTCTTTTTTATGGTTGTTAAACTTCGGAGTTGTTGATGCAAGAGTCCACTTCTGATATTGGTTGCATAAAGCTTGCTAGATATTTTTGTGGTTTCTGAATGGATAATGCTACTACACTTACTATGGGCCTCAGTGCTCTGTCTGCTTTGTAGATTTTAGAAAGGCCAAAGTTTTGAACATCTTAATTTTTTCGTGGGTTGGTTATGATTGCTTGCGATTTCTTCAACACCATCCAAATGATTCAATTTCTTCGAGACCATCCTAGGTAAATCTAGTATATTTTCGGATACGCATTGAGAATGCCATAGCAAAGCGCCTGCACGTTCCCAAAAAAGAAACACAATAAACGATCGGATGTGCTCTCGAACTAATGGATTGAATTATTCTTTCAACAATACAAACATTTTATATATTTACACATTTCGAGTTGTAAAATTCCTATCCTGTAAAATCTAAAAAAATCACTTAAGATTGTGAGGTTAAAGCTGAGACCTCTTTATTGCTTTTAAGCTAGCTAAATTAATTTGTTTTAACTCAAAATTGTCGTACAGGAGAACGAGATAATTTAGTAATAATCAAACGTAATTGCAAACAAAATGTAAATATTGTTTTTTAGAAAATCTCGAGAAGGATAGAAATTATGGTTAACGATTAGCGTCTACATCAGGCCTTTCTAAAAGTTTATTCCCCCTCTCCCCACACTAACTCCGAACCTGCTCGCCTCTCATCAATCATCCATAACAAACCAGCCAAAAAAATATATTTTATCCCGGATAGTTATATTATATAAACGTCATATAAAAAATAAGCCCAATTTTGTTTTGGCCTTTGTTTCGATTGTTCAGTTATTGTCGTGAAATAATTTTATCTGGTACTGAATTTTTTTTTAGAGAGTAGGGGTGGGAGGCATTATGGTGGAGGGTTGACGTTGATCTGTCAGGAAATTATTTTTTTCAGCAAACGAATTCTTTTGGGGTTATAATTCTTTTGATTACTGTATAGGGAACTGTAAAAAAGAAAAATTGGACTGGATTATCTGGGGTGATACGGAGATTGTTTCTCTTTTGTTTCAATTTCGAATAAATGTTAATCGTCAGAGATCATAGTTTTTCATTTAGCCCGTAAGGGACAAAAGGCAAATGTAACTATTTTAGTCGCAATTAGACTTGAATAGTTACTTGAATAAAGCCTGCTAGTGATACGCAATGCCGACATTTCACCTCCCTCCCTTTCTCTTAACTATAGCTATTTACTCTCTTCTATTCACACACTCTCTCCTATTCGCACACCTTGCTTCATTTCCAGTTAAATTGACTTGCTTGAGACCTTTTCCATTTCTGTTCTTCGCGTATTTATCTATCTCTACGTACATGCATTACACAACTGGGTTTTTGAATAAAATATAATTATCGATGTTTTACTTTATTTTAAAACGTTATCATACATAATATTGATAAACGATGCGAAAAACTTTTTAAACAGTTGTTACAATTAATTATAGCTGAATTAAAACGTATAAAAAAAACGTATGAAAAAAATATCACGTGACTACGAACGCACCGCGATCGGGTGCTATATTTGTGACGTCAGAATACTAAAGTGTTTTCACGTCAGTACTGTCAACGGTTTCTATTCGTATATATACTGTCAAAATTATTGTTAGTTCAGTGTAAAATAAAATATTGTTGATTACTAATTTAGTTCAGTAATGTGTGACAAAGGGTTTATAAAAGCGAATTCCTTTGTTCGTCAATAATTATCAAATGTAGTCAAAAAGGGCCAAGTAGTAAGTTCATGACCTAATAGATTCTTTAAAAACTGTTCGACTCCCAGAATGGACAAATATATCAAGTGATATAACAAAAAAAATCGAATCAATTTAACAGGTTGCTGGCTGTTAAAATAATTATGGATACAATACAATATAGTGAAAGTTTTTTTAGCCATTTTTTGAAATTTTTTATTTCTTTTTAATATTCCTGTTATTATATTTATTCAACTATTATTTATTGAACTTCATATTCTAGTTTAATAATGATATAATTTTGTTGATAATCAATTGCAGTTTGTATTGATATAACGTTACAAAAATGAAAGATGTTATAGTTTTATTGGATCTATGTTTAATTGTTTTTTTAATATTTCGTTATCTTGTCCATTATTGTTTTTTCCACTATATTTAATTGGAAACTCATTTTAAGGCTATTAAGTATGTTTCCGATTATTTTCTTACTGCCCTCCATGTGAAGGTTAGAGCAGTTTTTATAACATTTCTCATTAATCTGCCTTTCCCAAAATTTGTGTTTCCATGGTACTGAATATCTCCGGTGTCTTATTTATTAGTAATTAGTAGGTATTGGTCTAAAGTCCAAACATATTGTGCAATATCATAATTTACCATCAGCTTTACGACCCGTCGAAGATAGTGATAAACTTTCTGTTTTAAAACCATCCAAATCTTGGACTCTGAATAAAGAAGAACCTGAAACCGCTGTTCTTCAAGAGATCATACAGAATTTTTACAGAAAATCGAAAATTATCCCTTATTTGATGATTCAACAGAGGATGAACAGGATGTTTAAAGGAGCTGCATTTGATTTCATAATCTGAACTTAATGATTTAGTTCAAGATTAAAAACTATCAAAGTAACCGTCAGAACTTCTATAATCTAGAGTAAAAGGATAGATCTTCGTCAAAGTGAAGTAAATATTATTTCCCCTCAAGACATTTCCATTATGGAAGAGTGATATCAAGGTAAATGTAGCTCCAGTTTGCTTGCTGATTATTTCTGGACTGGATAAATATATCTGCGGTGGATATTTTTATGGTCACCGATTTTCTAAAAAATGATATTCGGTTCAATTCAGCTGAAGTTGAGGTGCAAAAGCATCGATGTAAGAAACAAAATATTTCTATTAAATATAAATAAACTATTTGTAGGGTGTCACGAGAAAGTTACGGTGATAAGGCTATAGGTTTTGATCAACTTAAATGCAAAAATTATATTTGCACGGTAAAAGGACATGTATGTCCAGAACATAAAGTTCAGAGTAAAGCTTATACAGTTACCTTGATTATTAATGAGAAATTAAGAAAAGTCCAGGACAGTCAATGTGCTGCTTCAACAGGTAATAAATACTCAAACAAAAAAAATATATTGTTATAAATAGAAACATTTTGTATATATTTGATGACAGATGGTTGTAAACATGCATTTGCACTACTCATGTGTACCCATCGGGGAAGGAAAGATCCAACACCCACTGAAGAAAAATGTTAAATATTGAGTAACCAAAAACTAGTTTTTTTATTTTTGTAAGTATTTTTTGAGCGAAAATAACAATATAAATCATAATTAGAAAAACAAAATACATACATACTGTTCAAATCACTAATTTTATTTCAATAAAAATACACTGTTAAATATACATAATGAAAGTTCCCCAACTAGGACAATATGGATAATATATTACAGTAGATTATAATATATAAACTACATTAATAATCAATTCAGAATAAAACAATCACTATCCAAAAGTATATATATATTTGTTTGATTGCAATCATTGAAGTTTGCAATACTTTTAAATCGACACCGAATCTTCAAACCTATAAACCAATTTTATCTCTATTAACATTCATTAATTTTTAAAAAATTCCACCCATACTACATTATTGCTTTAATTAAGATTTTCAGTTTTTTTAAAACTATGGTGATCACCACATTAGACACTTGATTTAATAATATTTACAGATATAAATAAATCGGACTGCTAACTAACTCCAGCCAGAGATTTCCCAAATAAGAGAAGGCACCTAAATTATTTTTCTGGGGGAAAACTTATAGTCGAAGTGTGGGACTCTCCTGTTAAAGTCTACCCACTAGAAAACCAATATGTACCACAACATATCCTGGAACCACTGTAAGGCTATCATCAGTATTCAATGCCTATAATAAATTTATAACCTATGTTTAAACACACCCTATAAAATGAATATATTCAATCAATAGATAAGATGTACCAAAATCCTGAAACACTAAATTTTTTAACTGTTTTGTTTTTATTTAGAATATAAATTTACCATTTTCTATAGTTTTTGTTCGGATAGTAGGTTTGCTTTTCTCTTCTCCTTTTTTTTTTGCATGCCCCTTCAGATATTGGTTTTAATTCCATGGAAAACTCCTTTTCCACTCTTTAATATAACTAGTTGGTGATCATTCAACTGATACTACAAAATAGAGATCCTGTAGGGCTTTCTCATTGTTAGTACCCTCGGTATTGTTGCTACATGTAGATTCTTTGCGGAGACGCATGAATATTCCTTCTTATAAATTTGACACGTTAATTTATTTTCCCTACTTGAATTAAATATTACAAATAAAAGTTATAAAACCGAATGCAAAAAACAAAAGGAACTCTAATGATTTCATTCTGAACTTATCTTTGAGCCCTATATCTTATGTAAAGATATATGAATATAACGTCGAAAACAGCACCGAAAGATTAAATAACAATAAAAAGCAAGTATACTTTCAAATCGATCGCAGACCAACAAATGCAGTCAAACATGTAGGTTAAGCCTATAAAACAATAACTAAGATCGATAAATTGTTTTATTTGCCCTAGACTCCGATTCTTTCCGAACGTCTTTTCAGAAAAAGCGCGAAAAAAAATTTCAGTATAGTTTGATTGGCGAATTGCTTCGAGCCGAACCAATATTGGCGATATTAACCTTCAGTATAATTGTGAGGTTCAAAATTTACGGGTACTAGGTTTAAACATTTATTTTCAATTTGATGTAACTTTTTAATTAGAAGGAAAAAAAATAAAAATAAAAACAGTTTTGTTCTAAAACTTATAAACGATCTTTCCATTTATGACAAAAAAAATGTTCAAAAGCCCAATTGTATTAATTGTAGATTTAGTGATAAGGCACCCGGTCTAATTTCATTTATGTTTTTCAATGATTATTTCAATTTTTTCAATGCCTCTTGTTTAAAAAAGTAAGTTTTTAAACGTCTTGACGTACCTTTCGCTAACCATGTTATCATCAGGAGATAAGTCTCAGATTGAATCATATCCTGATGATGCTAATATAGTTAGCGAAACGAGTGTCGAGAAGATTTAAAAAAGTGATTTGGTCTTTAGTGGTAAATCTCTTCAAGTTTATTGTTTCACGCCGAAGGTTCCAATATAAGAACTAAATAATCTACAAAATTATTGATTTATGCTAAAATGTATGCTTAATGTATCTCTAACGTTTAACTTAATAGACATCGATTTTATCAAATATTCGCAAAAGAAAGTGCATATCCAAATGCGGAATGGCACCTATCGAAAAATTGCGCTAAATTATCTCAAACTAAATTATGTCAGTGAATCGATAGTCAATCTGCATTTGTGCATAAGGATAGCAGGTATATATGTGTATATATATATATATATATATATATATATATATATATATATATATATATATATATATATATATATATATATATATATATATATATATTGGTTTCACTTCCGTATGTCATATTGCGAGGCGATGGGACGACAGATGGACCAATGTATCCTTCCTCTGTCAGTTTTGGGCCGAGAATTTTCCTCATAATTTTGCATTCTTCTTTTAGTATGTTTTCTATACCGCTTTTTGTATGAAGTGTAAGTGTCTCGCTTGCATATAGGAATTCTGGTTTGATTACTGCGTTGTAGTGTCTTATTTTGGCGCGTGTGGATAGGCATTTCTTATTGTTGATATTGTGTGCAAGCCCTCTTCATCTTCTGTAATCGAGTCTTATGTGCTATCTTCTCTGATCCTGTGAGTTCGAGAATCTCGCCCAGGTATTTAAAGTAAGTGACCCTATTTATTTTGCCATATTTGGTGTTCAAATTTTGGACATCTAATTTTGAGCAGAAGAATTCGGTTTTTTGAAAGGAGATTTGTAGGCCTACTTTCTCATCACATTCCTTGCAGACTTCGATCTGTTTGGTTGCCCTCCCTTCATTGTCCGCGAGTAGGTCATCTGCGAAGGCCAGGCATGATATTTCTATGTTGTTTTTGGATCGGCCGAGTCGTATTGGTTTCCAGTGTCCTTGATGTTTTAGTTCTTTTTCCATTCCCTTATGACTTTGACCAGGACCAGATTGAAAAAGAGTGGGGATAACCCACCAGGAAGGGTTCGGAAATTTCTCCCATAAATCTTACTTTAGAGGTTGTGTCAGTCAGTGTCTGCTTGATCCATCGTAGTGTTTTGGAGTCGAGCCCATGTTCTTTTAGGATGTTGAACAAAGATTTTCGGTCGATGCAGTCGTATGCCTTCTTGAAGTCCACGAACGTGCAGATGATTGGGATGCTCCTGACAGCTTTGTATTTCAGTATAGTTTTTAGGTTAAATATTTGTTCAGTGCATGAGCGACCAGGGTGAAAGCCTGCCTGGTACTCGCCAATTTTGTGTTCTAATTGTTCTTGTGTTCTCTGGAGAAGGCATGCTGAGAGGATTTTGTAAGTCACTTGTAGTAATTCCTCTGTAGTTATTCACATCTGTTCTGTCTCCCTTCTTGTGCAGCGGGTGTATAAGAGCACATCTTCATTCATCTGTTAATTTTTCTGTTTGCCAAATGTTTATGAATTTGGCCCGATGTTTTATATATATATATATATATATATATATATATATATATATATATATATATATATATATATATATATATATATATATATATATATATATATATATATATATATATATATATATATATATATATATATATATATATATATATATATATATATATATATATATATATATATATATATATATATATATATATATATATATATATATATATATATATATATATATATATATATATATATATATATATATTTACCGAAAGGAATTTTATGCGAAAACGCTCACCATTGTTGCTGATGTCAATGATGCCGTGATAAAGGAATGACAAAACACATTTTCATTTAAATGGGTATGTAAACAAGCAGAACTGTTGGTACTGGGCGGCAAAGAATTCACAAGAACCGCATCAAAGAATATCCATAGTGACTCTCGAGCCTCGAGGAAACAAGTCCATCCGCATACTGGAATTTCCAGCAAGGCCATGTCGATCATGAATTCTTTCGTTAATGACATTTTCGAAAGGATAGCTGCTGAAGCTTCCCGTTTGGCTCACTACAACAAAAGGTCCACAATAACAAGTAGAGAAATTCAAACGGCAGTCAGATTACTTCTGCCTGGGGAATTAGCCAAACACGCCGTTAGCGAAGGTACCAAAGCCGTCACCAAATACACCAGTTCAAAGTAAATACGTGAATGAAACAAAAGTAAGACTGGCGTCACAATTATTTCGGTTGCAGGAACTATAGTTGTTGTTCGTGAAGAAATCGAATGTGTACCAAAAGAAAAGAGTTATGCACAACTTTCACGAGATATTGCAGATGTATCATTATCAGGTGCAGATGTATCATTATTAGATATATATATTATCAAGAAAAGCATTATGAACATGCTGGATATTTTCATGTCGATTTCGTACAGCAAGAAGTCTCAGATTCAATTAGACAAATCCTTGGAAACTTTACGGTCGACCTGAACCCAGTACTCATACATATTTCTAATTCAAACTATTTTATTTAAGTTGTCATAACGATATAAGCAGAAATGTCAAATCGTCTCCCTATTTCACGATTTTTTATTTACATCCAAGAAATTTAGAATCTGAATCCCCTTTTTAAGATTCAGATAATTATCTAAAACGATCTATTGAACGAACTCGTAATATTTGAGGACTTTTAGTAAAATACTGCTAAGTATAATTACTAAAACAAAAATATGTTAAACTCCTCGCCACATTTCTCGCAATTGCATACCGAATACACAAAAGAACAACATGCAAAAAATGTATCTAATTTTATGTTGAAGATATGTTATACATTGAATATATTTTCTGGTTCAAGGAAATATGTATACTGGATGTTTATTCCCTAGTACTAAATATATATTTTCAATTCAGCAGAATTGTATTTTATTTAGATTACAATACAGGAAATTCGTGTTATTGTATTAGGGCATTTTATATCAGGAAATTAATGGATATAGAAGTTTTTTCCGGTTTCTCGCATTTTTTTTTCACCGTCATGACAATCGAAAATCCTGCGAGAAGAATAGACATCAAAAAAATGTTGGTCAACTATTAGCGTCCACATATCGCCAGTAGTTCTCTTTCGTGTCCCCCCTCACCTCACCATATCCTATTCTACTCCAACCTTCATCAATCATTCTTAACAAACCGACGAAAAAAAATATATTTTATCCCAGATAGTTATATTATATAAACGTCACATAAAATATAAGCTCAATTCCCTTTTTGCACTTGGGTCTTTGTTTCGATTGCTCACAGTTTGTCGTGAAAATAATTCTATCAAAAACTGACTTTTTTTTGTAATGACTAGGGTTGGAAGCTATTGGAACATAGATCGGTCTAAGAATAGTTTTCATATTTCTTCAGAAATGGTCTTCAATCAAAGCCCCAGTTCTTTTGACTGATGTGTTGGGAGTAATATAAAACGATAACTTAATACTAAGGGAATTTTCACAACGAGATATGGTCATTGTTTTTATCAGATTTAATTTTGAGATAAATAAAGGAACTGTTCAGCCTGTTTGTTCTCATTTAAATATCTCCTTTTTTTCTTCTTCCTTTATTTACTTGGAAGTATTCTTTCTCTTAACTTGAAGAGATTTGCCACTAAAGACCAAATCACTTTTTTCAACTTCTCAACGCACGTTTCGAACCATGGGGATCCCCAATCTGGGATCTGAGATGATTTAATCTCAAGATTAAATCATCTCCTGATGATCCTAACATGGTTAGCGAAACGTGCGTCGAGAAGTTCATAAAAGTGATTCGGTATTTAGTGGTATATCTCTTCAACTTTAGTGTTTAACACCAAAGATTTCAATAGAAGAATTGATTCTGTCTCTTGTCTGTCTTACTTATACTTCTTGTAGCGTTAAACAACGTCTTGTATACGTCTTGTAGCGTTAAGGTACAACTCACCGTGGAAAGTTTGCGGTGGATGTGGAGGTAGTCCGAAACCTTGTCTCCAAACCAACAAGGTAAACAGTGACCTAGTAGTCGACGCCGTAGACAGTCCAGGTTGAGTAACTTCTCCATTAAAGGTTATTAGTGGGTCAAGCTCTGCACAGGCTTATTTTTTGACAATTTTTAGGGGGTTTTAGACTTCAAATGTTTAGATACTGGACATTAATTCACCAGACATTTTCAATACGCGACGTTTATGGTACCAAATGTTTTCAATCATTATTTGTCTATCTTCATTTTGTGTTTCACGAAACCTAGATAAGATCCTGTATAAACTGTTAGTTTAATATTGAGCATTTTCATCTTTATTAGGTCAAGTTGATAGTAAATGACTACGACAAGTAAATGACACTGAACTAAGTGGTGTTATAGGAATTACCACTGAGGTATATCAAATAGGATACCTACACGCATATAGAAACTTTTATTAGTAGTTATTGCAAAAATGCAATTAGTTTATGAAAGAAATTGATTGTACACATCGCTAACTACAATTGTCTTTGGAAATATTCACGAAAAACATTAGGATTTTTTTTGATTTTTATATTCTTCGAATTGTCAAATGCTCATACCTTTGAAAGTAAACGTTTTATGGAAGTTTTGCAGCCAGATTCGAAAAGCACGAGTTTCGGAGTATGTATACCCTAAAATCAACGACTTTTATTTGTTGTCAATTTGTCGAAAAATCTTCTCCTTACGAAAGTGGGTTTATGGTGATGAAACTCACCTATCTGAATTTTACGTAGAATCGACTGGCAAAACCTGCGCATTGCAATCTCTAACAGTTTTTGAATTGTTCGAAGTTTTACAACCAGCTTCGGAAAGTGTGCGTTTTGGAGCACGTAATACCTTAAAATCTATCCCTAATAGTTTTCGAAATAATCGCAAAAAACTTTTTATATTCTTCGAATATTGAAATTCTCATATCTCGGAAACTAGACGTTTTCTATATTGCAGACATATTCGAAAAGCTGGAGTTTCGGAGCACGTAATACCCTAAAATTAGCTACTTTGATTTTTTGTAAAAAAATCTTATGTTGTATACAACAAACCAAGCTGTTGAGAACAACGTCGAATAGATTGTTCATGGTCATCACGCACACTCCCAGCTACTGCCGCTACATTCTCTTCACTACTTGCTGAACGTGGTATTTTCGGCCTCCGACCATATATATATATATGGATAATGAAAACTAGATTTGCAATTTTCTGATGGTATTGACAATCATACGTTCGTTGGGTCGATTATTCCGATAATAAGTAGCTCTAAATGCATGAAAAAAGTACTTAACACTGCTCTGATTTTCGTAATCCAGCTCTATAATTTAGAGTCGCTGTTCCGATGTAAGTCTTTCCACAACTTTCGCTAACCATGTTATCATCATGAGAAGATCAGTTAATCTAATTCTAAAACTTAGATGAGATGGCATTATATATATATATATATATATATATATATATATATATATATATATATATATATATATATATATATATATATATAAATATATATATATATATATATATATATATATATATATATATATATATATATATAATCCAGCTCTATAATTTAGAGTCGCTGTTCCGATGTAAGTCTTTCCACAACTTTCGCTAACCATGTTATCATCATGAGAAGATCAGTTAATCTAATTCTAAAACTTAGATGAGATGGCATATATATATATATATATATATATATATATATATATATATATATATATATATATATATATATATATATATATATATATATATATATATATATATATATATATATATATATATATATATATATATATATATATATATTTATATATATATATATATATATATATATATATATATATATATATATATATATATAATGCCATCTCATCTAAGTTTTAGAATTAGATTAACTGATCTTCTCATGATGATAACATGGTTAGCGAAAGTTGTGGAAAGACTTACATCGGAACAGCGACTCTAAATTATAGAGCTGGATTACGAAAATCAGAGCAGTGTTAAGTACTTTTTTCATGCATTTAGAGCTACTTATTATCGGAATAATCGACCCAACGAACGTATGATTGTCAATACCATCAGAAAATTGCAAATCTAGTTTTCATTATCCATATATATATATATGGTCGGAGGCCGAAAATACCACGTTCAGCAAGTAGTGAAGAGAATGTAGCGGCAGTAGCTGGGAGTGTGCGTGATGACCATGAACAATCTATTCGACGTTGTTCTCAACAGCTTGGTTTGTTGTATACAACATAAGATTTTTTTACAAAAAATCAAAGTAGCTAATTTTAGGGTATTACGTGCTCCGAAACTCCAGCTTTTCGAATATGTCTGCAATATAGAAAACGTCTAGTTTCCGAGATATGAGAATTTCAATATTCGAAGAATATAAAAAGTTTTTTGCGATTATTTCGAAAACTATTAGGGATAGATTTTAAGGTATTACGTGCTCCAAAACGCACACTTTCCGAAGCTGGTTGTAAAACTTCGAACAATTCAAAAACTGTTAGAGATTGCAATGCGCAGGTTTTGCCAGTCGATTCTACGTAAAATTCAGATAGGTGAGTTTCATCACCATAAACCCACTTTCGTAAGGAGAAGATTTTTCGACAAATTGACAACAAATAAAAGTCGTTGATTTTAGGGTATACATACTCCGAAACTCGTGCTTTTCGAATCTGGCTGCAAAACTTCCATAAAACGTTTACTTTCAAAGGTATGAGCATTTGACAATTCGAAGAATATAAAAATCAAAAAAAATCCTAATGTTTTTCGTGAATATTTCCAAAGACAATTGTAGTTAGCGATGTGTACAATCAATTTCTTTCATAAACTAATTGCATTTTTGCAATAACTACTAATAAAAGTTTCTATATGCGTGTAGGTATCCTATTTGATATACCTCAGTGGTAATTCCTATAACACCACTTAGTTCAGTGTCATTTACTTGTCGTAGTCATTTACTATCAACTTGACCTAATAAAGATGAAAATGCTCAATATTAAACTAACAGTTTATACAGGATCTTATCTAGGTTTCGTGAAACACAAAATGAAGATAGACAAATAATGATTGAAAACATTTGGTACCATAAACGTCGCGTATTGAAAATGTCTGGTGAATTAATGTCCAGTATCTAAACATTTGAAGTCTAAAACCCCCTAAAAATTGTCAAAAAATAAGCCTGTGCAGAGCTTGACCCACTAATAACCTTTAATGGAGAAGTTACTCAACCTGGACTGTCTACGGCGTCGACTACTAGGTCACTGTTTACCTTGTTGGTTTGGAGACAAGGTTTCGGACTACCTCCACATCCACCGCAAACTTTCCACGGTGAGTTGTACCTTAACGCTACAAGACGTATACAAGACGTTGTTTAACGCTACAAGAAGTATAAGTAAGACAGACAAGAGACAGAATCAATTCTTCTATTGAAATCTTTGGTGTTAAACACTAAAGTTGAAGAGATATACCACTAAATACCGAATCACTTTTATGAACTTCTCGACGCACGTTTCGCTAACCATGTTAGGATCATCAGGAGATGATTTAATCTTGAGATTAAATCATCTCAGATCCCAGATTGGGGATCCCCATGGTTCGAAACGTGCGTTGAGAAGTTGAAAAAAGTGATTTGGTCTTTAGTGGCAAATCTCTTCATTTAAGAGAAAGAATACTTCCAAGTAAATAAAGGAAGAAGAAAAAAAGGAGATATTTAAATGAGAACAAACAGGCTGAACAGTTCCTTTATTTATCTCAAAATTAAATCTGATAAAAACAATGACCATATCTCGTTGTGAAAATTCCCTTAGTATTAAGTTATCGTTTTATATTACTCCCAACACATCAGTCAAAAGAACTGGGGCTTTGATTGAAGACCATTTCTGAAGAAATATGAAAACTATTCTTAGACCGATCTATGTTCCAATAGCTTCCAACCCTAGTCATTACAAAAAAAAGTCAGTTTTTGATAGAATTATTTTCACGACAAACTGTGAGCAATCGAAACAAAGACCCAAGTGCAAAAAGGGAATTGAGCTTATATTTTATGTGACGTTTATATAATATAACTATCTGGGATAAAATATATTTTTTTTCGTCGGTTTGTTAAGAATGATTGATGAAGGTTGGAGTAGAATAGGATATGGTGAGGTGAGGGGGGACACGAAAGAGAACTACTGGCGATATGTGGACGCTAATAGTTGACCAACATTTTGCTGTTGAGCAACAAGCAAGTTTTGCAACAAGCTGTTGAGAACAACGTCGAATAGATTGTTCATGGTCATCACGCACACTCCCAGCTACTGCCGCTACATTCTCTTCACTACTTGCTGAACGTGGTATTTTCGGCCTCCGACCATATATATATATATGGATAATGAAAACTAGATTTGCAATTTTCTGATGGTATTGACAATCATACGTTCGTTGGGTCGATTATTCCGATAATAAGTAGCTCTAAATGCATGAAAAAAGTACTTAACACTGCTCTGATTTTCGTAATCCAGCTCTATAATTTAGAGTCGCTGTTCCGATGTAAGTCTTTCCACAACTTTCGCTAACCATGTTATCATCATGAGAAGATCAGTTAATCTAATTCTAAAACTTAGATGAGATGGCATTATATATATATATATATATATATATATATATATATATATATATATATATATATATATATATATATATATATATATATATATATATATATATATATATATATATATATATATATATATATATATATATATATATATATATATATATATATATATATATATATATATATATATATATATATATATATATATATATATATATATGGTTGCTTGACCGGAAGGAAGCCCCACCCATCCCTTAAATTGGAGGGCACATGTTTCGTCTGTTGGTGGTTAGACTCATCAGGGTACCGACATAGGCTCTATCGCCAAGAATAGAAAGTCCCTCTCCTAAACAAAAAACCCATATTTTCGCCGACTTCTCGTCGGATGGCTTATAAGCTTATAAATGAAGTTTTTTGACTTCATTCAAAGAAGTCAAAAAACTATATATATATATATATATATATATATATATATATATATATATATATATATATATATATATATATATATATATATATATATATATATCATCATCATCATCATCATCAGCCCGTATCGATCCACTGCAGGATGAAGGCCTCTTCAGCATGCTTCCAACCTTCACGGTCCTGGGCTTTCTTCTGCCACTCGGGTCCAATATACTTAACGATGTCATCAGTCCATCGTGCTTTCGGTCTTCTTCGCGGACGTTTGCGATCAATCGGTATCCACTCCAGGATTGCCTTGGTCCATCTGTCGTCCCATCGCCTCGCTATATAGCCTGCCCATCTCCATTTCAACTGTTTTACTCTTCCAATGATGTCACAGACTTTTGTTTGTTCCCTGATCCATGCGCAGGACTTTCTGTCTCGTCTTGTAATGCCAAGCATACATCTTTCCATTCCCCTCTGTGCCACCCGAAGTTTTTGAATTGATTGCGATGTGAGTGTCCAGATTTCACTTCCGTATGTCATAACGGGTAGAACGCACTGATCGAATACTTTTCTTTTCAGGCAAAGCGGGAGTCTGCTCTTAAACACTATGTTGAGCCTACCAAATGCCTGCCAGCCACATTTAACACGCCGTTCCACCTCCCGGGCGGTATTCCCCTCCATGGAAATCCTCTGCCCAAGATATACAAAGCTGTCCACAATCTCTAAATCTCTTCCTACAACTGAAATTCTTCTGTCCTGAGCGAAGTTATTGAACATAACCTGACTCTTTTTCAGGTTTATTTTCAAGCCAAATGGTTCGCCAGCCCTTTGCAGTTCTTGTATGCGCCTTTGCAGCTCCTCTGGGTCTTGTAAAATGAGAATAATATCATCTGCAAATCTAAGATGGTTTAAGTTTGCACCATTGATCTTTACCCCATCCTGTTCCCAATCCAGTTTACGGAATACTTCTTCAAGGCCAGCCGAGAAAAGAATAGGCGATATTGCGTATATATATATATATATATATATATATATATATATATATATATATATATATATATATATATATATATATATATATATATATATGTATATATATATATATATATATATATATATATATATATATATATATATATATATATATATATATATATATATATATATATATATATATATATATATATATATATATATATATATATATATATATATATATATAACCAAAGTATAATTGTTATTCTGTTCATATGACATAATAAGCGAGCGAGATTTCATTTATAACGAATAAACTAACTACTATCATATACATCAAAGGAACGGCGGAAAAATAGACAATTTCTTTTGTATAAAGTTCCTGGCTAAAATTGTAAGTTTCAAGTTTCATGTTGAATTATATGTTCTTTTTTATACGTCTGGTATAATTTTTCATATATTATCCCACTCAGCATACCAACAAAGCCAGAAGAAATATATATTTTCTGACGATTTATATCAATTCTCTCTCTTTGTACGTTTATATATATTTCCATATTTTCGTTTTTAATATCAGGCGTCTGGAAAACCCAGCTGACTTTTTGAAACCGTTCCTGGACAATAATTCGCCTGCAAAGTAACATTTTTATTACCAGCCCTATACAGGTTGCAGCAGAGATAGAATATATTATAAAACTCAGTCGGTAATCGAAATTATGGGGTTCGCCGCAACTACCTCTGAAGCGTATTCTGCCAATTTCTGACTACTTTTTCAAGCAATTGGGGTCTTATGTCCGCAATTGTCTGAGTTATGTTGGCTTCAATAGTTGCTGCTTTATCGGCATAGACAAAAAGTTTAACATAACCCCAAAGAAAATAATTTAAAGACGTTAAATCACATAGTCGCCAATTAACTTCTCGTCGACATAATTTTCTCATCAATTTGAGTCTTTGAATAAAAAATAAATATCAAATTTTTTACTTTATTTTAAAACCTTATCATAAATAATATTCATAATCAATGCGAAAAACTTTAATTTTTTTTTTCAATTAAGGGGCGGAGGGGTAAGGTTTTATTTTAAATTTTAAGTCGATTAGAAAAAAACTGACGGAGATAGTGTTTTTAGACTCCGTCCCTACGATACGGTTTATAGCTCATGCGCGGCTATAGAAAATGTACGGCTCAAAAATACTGAGTGGTACCTCCAAACTCGTTAAAATTGCTGCTCATGTAGCAGGGTAGACTTTACCCTGCTACATTATTTTATTATTACTGTATTTTCAAATAAAAATCATAAATAGATGCTTTTTTTGACCGAATTATCTTTCCAACCCCCCCCCCCCCCCTAATTATGAATTAAATTAAAAGCCTACGAATGGGCCGCTATTATCTGCCATGTTTGTGACGTCACTATGGTAAAGTGTTTTCACGTCAGTACTGTCAATGGCTTCTACCAGTATATATACTCTCAAAATTATTTTAGTTGAATGTAAAATATATCATTGTTAGTTATTAATTTAGTTCATAAATGTATGATAAAGGATTTATAAACGCTAATTCAGATAATATACCTGCTATGGATATTTTTTGTTCGCAGATTTATAATATTAAATTATATTTTTAATATAATACCTTAATGTTAACTTATAAAAAATTATTTATTATTTAATAAATTTATGTTGATATTATAGCTAATTGTAAAATCA